>JAVGWN010003351.1:0-10376 GCA_034552555.1 Semaprochilodus insignis | reverse complement strand
GAAGCAAGTGAGTCTAGCTTGGGAGTGCCTTTTACCTTGTTGCAGCTCACTGGCGCACAATAACTAAAAGTAGTTTTACCAGCTCAGTAAAAACACTACAAANTTATGGAAAGAAATGGTTCATATGAAAGAAAACACCTTACTGCCTTAAAGTTCTACAGAGTAAAATATTAAAGTGTTCGCATGATACTAAACTCAGTGTTTATATTAAACATCCAGCAAAACTTGAATGGAAAAATAAAAGATATAAATATGATAAAAACACTGCTTAGAACCAGTTGACCAGACCGATCTGAGAACTGTATGGGCGTGGCTAATGTGCAGTTTGATTGGTCAGGGGAATGCTTATGGAAGCGTTACCCAAGATTAGGACTGCCCAGTTCACATAGAGAGGAGGGTTGTTTGGTGAGTATACGGGTCAGTTATTGGTCAGTAGAACATTATTCAGAGGGTTTACTGAGTACATGTTTACTGTTCACCTGCAGGAACAAGACTCACCTCATTAGACAGAGAATGTAGGTTCTTTAGGTTCCATTATCTCTTGCGTGTGATTAGCAATGATCAGCAGAGCTCGCTGGCTCAGCTCTTTTGCTTGTAAACATCACCCAAAAGTGATAAACCGTTTTACATGTCTGTTTTATATGGTAATAATGATAAACTGTATTTTATTTTTTTTATTTTTATATATTTATATATTTGGTAATAATCTTGCAAATTTAAGTCGAATATGATACAGGCATGCACCTAGGCATGCAGACTGCTCCTACACACATTAGTGAGAGAATGGGTCGCTCTCAGGAGCTCAGTGAAGTCCAGCCTGGTACCGTGATAGGATGACACCTGTGCAACAAGTCCAGTCGTGTAATTTCCTCTCTACTAAATATTCCACAGTCGACTGTGAGTGGGATTATAACAAAGTGAAAGTGACTGGGAATGACATCAACTCAGCCATGAAGTGGTCGCCAACTTTTTACAGAGTCAATTGCTACAGACCTCCAAACTTCATGTGGCCTTCAGATCAGCTCAGTGCATAGAGAGCTTCATAGAATGGGTTTCCATGGCCGAGCAGCTGCATCCAAGACTTATATCACCAAGCGCAATGCAAAGTGTCGAATGCAGTGTGGTAAAGTATGCCGCCACTGGACTCTAGAGCAGTGGAGACGTGTTCTCTGGAATGAGGAATCACGCTTCTTCCTCTGGCAATCCAATGGACGAGTCTGGGTTTGGCGGTTGCCAGGAGAAGGGTACTTGTCTGACTGCAGTGTGCCAAGTTCATAGTTTGGTGGAGTGGGATTATGGTGTGGGGTTGTTTTTCAGGAGTTGGGCTCAGACCCTTAGTTCCAGTGAAAGGAACTCTTAGTGCTTCGGCAGACCAAGAGATTGTGGACAATTTCATGCTCCCAACTTTCTGTTCCAACATGACTGCACAGCAGTGGTGTGCACTACTGTGTCTGATCCACTCACACCAGCACAACACACACTAACACACCACCACCACGTCAGTGTCACTGCAGTGCTGAGAATGATCCACCACCCACAAAATACCTGCTCTGTGGTGGTCCTGTGGGGGTCCTGACCATTGAAGAACAGGGTAATAAAGTATACAGAGAAACAGATAAACTACAGTCTGTAACTGTAGAACTACAGAGTGCTCCTATATGGTCAGTGGACACAGATACAATGGACAGTGAGTATAGATGGAGGAAGCGTACCTAATGAAGTGGCTGGTGTGGGTGTGTATACTATACTCAAATCTGACAGGCTCATGTTTTTGGCTCTGGCTCATTTGGTTTAATATACATCACTGAATTAATCTCAGAGAGGTTCTTAGAGAGGGTAGTGTTTCAGCTCTCCAGGGGCGGATAAACAAAACTGCATCACACTGTTACTTTCACTTTCACTTTCACTTTTTCTAACAGCGGATGCACATGCACCAGATACTTTGTTCCTCAGCACAAGGAAGAAATGATCTAAGCATGTGAAATAATGATGGAAGCTTCCAGGTTATTCCTCCTCCTATGTCTCATCCAGCATTCCAGAGCTGGTAAGTGTGGATCTCTCAGCTTTCCTCAGAGAAGCAGCCGCGCTGCAGGTAGTGTGCTTCGTCTGGGTGCTACATCAAGTGCAGGGAAGGACCACTGATGTTCTTTGTCCGAAAGCAGTCTTTTCTTAGTCAGTGTTTTGCTGGGTGGTCTCGGTCCGGATCAGACAGTGGCATGGTTTGGTTTATGTGCAGTTCAACACTTTCTGGATGGTTCGGACTTTCAGACCAGTTTCAGGAAGTTGAGGGGAGTTATCGTCACATCTGAAACGAGAGAAGAACAAAAATAACCAGAGGCAAAGAAGAGCCATGGTAGCAGGGAGAGTAGGAAGAAGGCCTGTCACAATTCTCACATATTTAAAGGGGAAGTCCACTAAATTTCTGCTTAATAAAAATAATATAATATATATGAAATCATTCTGAGTGGTCTGGTGTGAAATGAGTATCTCTCTGAGTATCTTGCTGTGTTCATGTTGGTTTTCCTTGGTTTTGAATTTTGCTTCTGTGTCTTGATTTTTGTTTATATGGATATGTCTCTGATGATGCCTGCCTGTGTTCTGATGTTCTGACCCCTGCCTGTTCTGATATTGATTCCTGGACAACCCCTAATAAAACCACTCTGCACTTGCAACCTGCCCCACCCTCCCTGTTACAGTTTAATTGTGAAGAAGATTTTAAAAAAGTAGTGGACTTGTTCTGTGTCAGTCGTCCATGTAGCCTCTATATCAATATCACCCGCGAACTCCTCTGGTGATCATGTGATTTGCTGCTCGCCTCCGGCAGCCAATCCCAGATCCCGAATTCTGATTCGATTCACCTGTGTTACTTCAATCTGCTCTTTCTGACTTCCTCTTTGCGAAGTAACGTTTCTGTTTGCCAGTGCGTAACCGAGCCTTTTCTACTCCTGCTGTTATTTTGGTTTAGGTTCTCTGGCTACGATTTTAGATTACCCTTCGTTGCTCATGTTTGCATTTTTCTTGATCTCTTGCCTATTTTTGTGTTTACGTCCCTTGATTGTGTCCCTTTTTAATAAATCCTTTAAAAGCCTCAACTGCACACGTCCTGTTTTCACCGGACCCTGACATCCTGTAACTTTATTACAGTTATTATCCACAGTCATTAGATTACTGGATATATATATATATATATATTACAGCATAATGTGTAATTCGAATATAATCATAATTTATAATATCATTTACAGGGTTGTGCTGAGTAATGTCTCTTAGTATATTTACTGTAGTAGTATGTGCATGTCCACCGCGTACCATATCATTTCATGTTAACATAACCTCACAGTAAAGATAGCTGGAAAGCAAGATGAGATTGATCTTTAGTAGTTACATAAAATGAACACAAAGATAAATAGTTAATTGCAATTATTTACATGTCCTAATGAGTAACTATTTCATTGATCATTGGTTTGGGCCTTGTACTACAACATCTCCGACATCAACAACAGCTACAACAACAACCACACCTACAACAATAACAACCATCCCTACAATAACAACAATCCCAACCACAAAAACATCCCCAACCACAAGCACAACACCTACAACAACACCAACAACCACTCAACCACCAACCAGCACAACAACATGTCAACCCATATGTAGTTGGTCAGGGTGGATAGACTTCGGCCCTCCTACTAATGGGGCGCAATCCTGTTGATGGTGCTGCTCCCTTTCAGCACCTTCAACATGACTGTGCCCCACTTTCTGGAGCAAACAAAAGAAGTGATATAAACTTAAGCAGAAAAAGAGTTAAAACGTTCTGTGTTGTGATGAGTTTGAGAACCCAGATCTTGACAAATGGAGGATCGAAAATCATGAGAGATAGTAAAGGAGGGTGAATCCTCACCAACATGAAGAAGCAAAGCGGAATCTGAACAGACCTCCATAGGTTCTCAGGAAAGGATAGGGTGGGGTGCGGAGGTTCACTAGGGTGCAAAACACTGCTCCATTAAACACATTACCTGCTGATGATGTCATTGCACACTCCTACCCTATGTCTATGAACCCCCAGATCTGCACAGTTACCTACAGAAGGCTTTAACACAAGGCCTCACCTCACTGTCTTCCCTCATTACTTTCCAGATGTTCACTCCTTCAGTGCCTTTTTCATCGGCTCTCAAGGCCTCCACCTGCCAGACTACATGGAGAGAGTTGCTGTGGACGATGTGACCATGTTCTATCACACCAGCAGCATGAACGGAGAGCTGCCCTGTCCGGCATGGCTCAACACCACAGAAAGCTGTCAAGTCTGGAAGGATATTAATCTCATATCACTTGGCAACAGATATAGAATGGCTTCATACCTCCAGTCGGCCATGCTGCAGTTCAACCTGACAGGTAATGAGCTCCAGAATAAAATTACCAAAAGATAAGTTTAAAAAAATCTTAAAATGAAACATTTAAGAAATATCAACTCAATATAGGATCATCTTACTTGCCAAGATACCCATTGTTGCAGTGCAGGCTGTTGCTTTGGTATGATACTGAATGATTTATAGTAGATATTAAATAATTAATAGTAGATACTGAACAATTCATAGTAGTTCCTGAACAATTCATAGTAGTTCCTGAATAATTCATAGTAGTTCCTGAATAATTCATAGTAGTTACTGAATAATTCATAGTAGATACTGAATAATAATTCATAGTAGATTTTGAACAGCAACCATTCAGGAGGTTTGTATAGTGTTGCATGCATGTTTCTAGGTTAGGATGTTTCAAGAGAATTCCCCAATTCATTCCTGGGAATTCAGCAGTTTGAGTGTAGAAACAATATTAAACAACACTATCCAACAATATAACAACAACATCCTTCTGCTGTGATAGCGCTGGGTTTATTCTGGCCCATAGTGTGATTATACCACCACTGCGGGTCCCTATGTTACAGCTTTACAAAAAATATTCAATATTCAATATATTCAATAACTATATAATGCATAAATATATAATAATCTATTCTCAACAGGAGATTGATTCATGTTCATGGATCATTTTGATTACAGGCCCTTCACCGGATGTTAACGTTTACCAAGCCTACAGCCGCTGTGACCTCTACCCAGACGGGACTCGGAAGGCAGTGTTAATACATGCCTTCAATGGGAAAGATTTCCTTAGTTTCGATATTGACAGAAAGACGGTCACAGCTTCTGTTCCTCAAGCAGTCGTACACAAAAGGCAGAGGGAGGAAGAGCTAGTCCTGCTTGAAATCGTGGCATCTTTCTACAAGAAGACCTGTTTCGAGCGTCTGAACATGTTCCTGCAGCACGCTCCCGCATTCAAAGAGAAGAAAGGTAAGACACGTGCTACAGTGAAACACACAATATGGTCAGCTTTTCTTATGTTGTTAGTTTATGTTCCTGGTCATATGAAACATGATGACTAGGGTCAACACCAGGAGAGCGAACAGTCCATACAAACAAAGTACAAATTAACAGTCAAAGAGAGAGGTCAGACAACCGAAGCAGGTCAACCACAGCAAAAACAGTCAACAAGGAAACCGCTAAGTATGAGAAAACGGGAAGTCGGGTTGCAAGGAACTGTCTGAAACAAACAGGTATATAAGCACATAGGTGAGAGCCATGAGTACTCGAGAGAGTGGTCAGTAGACTGATTCCTAAATGGTGACTGTGACAGTGATGTCATACATCAGTGACTCCTGGGAGTTGTAGTGTGAAGGTGAAGTAAGAGCAGAGGGAGAACCGGGAGGTGTGACAGCTGTGGTGTGCACCACATATCCAACGGTGGAAAGAATTCTGAGCATTCCTACTTAAGAAAAAGTTGCTTTTTGTTGTATCCGCTGAGCTGATATAACTACATCAGTGGAAATAATCTGAACCAACAAAACTAAAGAAAACATGATTTTAATGGAGAGAAAAGGTTTTGGCACAGTCTGACCCAATAGTGTACATGCATCCCCTGAGAACTGTGTAAGGTCTACTTTAAACTACATGGATTTCATGGTCAGTTGATTATATGAGGATTGCTAGTTCATCCAGTAAAGTAGGTTATTATGTCTGAAAGGCTGGTTATTACAGTTTAATTCAGTCAGATAATAAAAACACAGATTACTCGACTGGTAGTTATAATAACAGATAAATCAATAATGCATTTTTGATGACAGCCCTGCTGCCCATCGTCGCTGTCCACATCTACTGACAGTAAACACTACATAAACACCTTCAGATTATATTTATGATACCTGTATAGAGCATTTCTATCATCAATATCATTAACAACAGCAATTTATCGAGCTTTACTGATTCATATTCATCTAAAAATCATACTAATTACTTCATACAAGTTCAGACATGGTTACTGTGTTGGACAGTTAATGTTAAACAGCCAAACAGATACATACACCAAGGCAGAGAGGCTGTGTTCTGTAATGAACAGACTGAATAAGGTCTCTGATACTGTGTAATTTGTAAAGTGGAATCTGAACATCTGATCTAAGTAACTGATACTGTGTAATTTGTAATGTCAGATTGAGGAATAAATGAATGTTTGCAAATTCGCTGTCCAATGAAAAATATGTATCTCCATTTATGTCGATTTTTACTTTTGTGCATCATTTGTTACATGTTTACACTGTGTGAAAATCTCCAGATAAATGGACTAACAGAAATGACCCAAAACTGCATGGAGAAAAATCTGGTTCCATTGACTAACATTCAAATTACACTCGGTTTTTGCCCTCTCCTATAAAGTACCATTTTGAAGGATCTTGTTTTTCTTTGGACAGCGACAATGTGGGGTTTTAAGTATACTGATATGTGAGAGTACAGATGCTGTAACTGTACTCTCCGAATGATGATCACAGCACTTTTTACACTCTGCTGGAATGAAGATCTAAAGAATCAAATGGTTCCTTACTGATGTGAGGTGATAAAGCTCACAGCATGTACACGACAGAACAGCTTCATACTTCACCTATGAACCTATGAGTCTATATAGAGCCTGTATTAGATTAGATTTCCCATATAACAGTCATATAATGGCTGTTTACCTCCAAACTTGCGGCAAAACTAGCTAGCTAAATTGTTTCACACCGGTGCTAAAACTGCCATAGAAGCATTTACTCAGCATTTTAAACTGCTCTCTGAGGTTCTACATAGAAGGTTTATGACTTTGCTCAAGCTGAAAAATGTCCAGATACAATTTTACATGCCCATTTACACCCTAGGATTCAGTCCTAGAATGAAACAAGCTGTTTACCTTATTTGGTGAGCTCATGAATAATCTAATGAGCTCTGCTCTGTTTGGTTGGTTTACAGTGAGGCGCCACCCACAATGACCACACAGAAGCAACAAATGTGGAAATAGACTAAATAAAATGAGCCTCCGTGTAAATAGGCTCCGCCCTCATACTATTTAATTAGCTATGCTAGTTACTTGGAGCTAATGGCTTTCCATCTGGACATCAACACAAAGTAGATTAAAGTTGTTCCTCACTATGGAACTTCGACCGGCAAACACGGACACAATCACACAGCATGGCTGCTACTTACAGGCTGCTGTTGGGGTTGTGATGCTAATAACGGTGGAGCTGCTCCTCTCTTCAGTCTATTCAGGGTCAAACGCTGAGCAGAGCTGCTCCATATTGTGGGTCCTGAGTTAATATAGTCATAATGTATTTTTACTCTGTAACGTAATCAAAAATTAGGTAAAGATATTTTATCCCATACTGTCTCAAGTGCTAGGAAAATTACGGTGACTTTCGTTCATCTAAAAAGTACCATTACAGGAAAGGCTGTTCTCAAGTACTGTAATAGGAGTAAATGTAATTCATTACCATCACTTCTGCACATCCATCTCACCGCTTCCATGCAAGCAAGCAGCTGAGGTGCACTCTAAACAAGGCCTTTTGCTGCACTGGTGCTAAAATGTTTGGTCTTAACACAGCTCAGATGGAACATCTCCAGTTTCAAATGACACTTAATAGTTGTATGTTCTGTTGTTCAGTTCCAGAAGTGCGTCTTTTCAAGAGGACCAAATCTGGCTCTGCTGTCCTCACATGTCATGTGACGGGGTTCTACCCCAGAGATGTGCAGGTTGAGTGGACTGGAGCAGGTCTACAGTCTGTGGATGAGGAGCTGATGGATGTGCTTCCTAATGGAGATGGTACTTACCAGACCAGGAGGAGTGTGATTAGACCTGAGGAGAACCCAGAAGAACAAGCACACAGCTGTGTAGTGCATCACAGCAGTGTAGCAGGAAACATCACTAAAACCTGGGGTATGAGTTAATACCGTATATGTAAAAAAGTTTATACATTTTACAATATAATCAGTGATGATAAATGTAGTTGTCACGTATGCCCAGATGAAAAAAGTATAGTATACTGCCTTGCACGTATGATTAATGTACTGAAGTGTGCTCTTTTCAAAAAAGCTATGTACTTAGTACTCTAAATATAATTATTAGCGCTATTAAAGTATACTTATATAGAGCTAACTGTGCTTAGCTTATATGTATATATACACACTCAAGGTCAAAAGAATAGCTGCACAAATAGCTGCACCCAGAAAGAATCAACCAACAGGAATGAAACTTGGTGGGTAGGTTTGACATTGTGAGACATGCTAATTCAAGTTTCACGCTCAGCTGCGCATGTGACATAAGCAAGGACGGGTTTTATCACTGTTCCTGACTGACCCAACAGCCACGATTGCAGACATTCAGTGAGCAGTGATGCCCTCCATAAGTCATCCTGTTAGTGCAGCACCATTGACAGACGGCTGCACCACACAGGACTACATGCACGCAGATCGTTACGACGACTGCCCTTAACACCACATCAACATCACCAAAAACTGCAATGGTGTCGTGCCAGACTGTCATGGAGTGACTCAAAATAGCAGCAGGTCATCTTCAGTGACGAGTGTCGCTTTTGTCTTCGTGGAGACACCGTGGTCAGCGCCAAGATGAGCGGTTTGTTGTCACACATCACACGTCCAGAAGCCCTGGTGTCATCCCACCTCCACCCCTACCGCACAATCTGCAGGAACTGTGGCATGTTGGGTTAGCAAACATGGCGGCCCGACGCCATACTGAGAGACACTACTTCTGTATGTGTAGCTCAATAAATATTATCCATATCAGTCTAAATTTATCATCATTTATTGTTCCTGGTAATCTTTATCTTCCTTCCTAATAGCACTGCAATCCCACACTTCCTTCTGGGTGCAGCTATTCTTTTGATGATGAGTGTATATACTGCACTTGTATTTAGCACACAAACCAATAATGTGCTTGAAATGTACTTGCTGATATTAAACTCATATGTAAACTTTACAGTAATGATAACTTTATAATAACGATCTGAAACACTATACATGTACTATAACTGTGCTGTTTCTTAAATAGTAAGCTTTCAGTAGAGCTGATATTCCTCATAGTTAATGACTCTGGTATACTTTCATTAACACCCTTTCTGAATTCCATTAATTCTATGTGTGCAGTTACAGATGATCAGTCTGGACTGGCTCTTTGGCTTTCCCCTATCTGCATTGTCTTGGTCATCACCGGAGCTGGGCTTTTACTCCGACGCCTCTGTAAATCTAAAGGTGAATCTACATGCTGCTTCCCCATTTAAAGACTCTATTAGCTGCATTGTGAATGATTGTACTTTGTGACCTAATCAACGTGCTTAAAGTCTCATGTATTCAAGGGTCTCAGGCAAGTGTGCCTCCAGACCTGTGACAGTTTAAAAAACTGATTGTAGATTAATTCTGTAACAGTACCGAACTTGTTCTTTGTCTCTTCTTCCTGTTCTACCCTACAGATTCCGGGATTTGAGGTTACAGCTCAACTAAAGATGAAGCCGAAGATAAAGTCTTCACTTCTCTTTTCTTAAACTGATTATTTATTGCGTATTTTAGGATAAAGCCCAAAGTACACGCCAGTAGGAGAAACTGCCTTTCCCACCTTATTCTCCCTTTTCTGTTACATGATGATGTAACACAGTCCTCATTGCCCGCCTACCAGCAAACCTGGCACACCCTCACACAACACAGCAACTACTGGAGGCTGTGCAGAGACGGAACCCCCCCTGGCGGTTGACCAGTCAGAACTGAGTGAGCAAGCTGAACCAATCAGAGCACCCTGGGCTCATCAGGAGATGGGGCTTAAAGACACAGAAGCTCTAACAGAGCGTTTCAGACAGAGGGTGAATACAGATGTACAGTATGAGAACAATGTTGTGTTTAGGGAAAACTGAAGCATGTAAATCTGTTCTAGTGTAGCCCAAACACACACACACTTATCAACACTGAAAATGACCTTAATGGGTCCAATTTATAAGGAACAATCCAGGTTTT
>JAVGWN010003350.1:0-10377 GCA_034552555.1 Semaprochilodus insignis | reverse complement strand
ACCTGTAGTACCACATATACTACTATGACCACTACTAGATGACTAATAATAATATTTCTTATAATAATAATAATAATAATAATAATAATAATAATAATAATAATAATAATAATAACAACAACAACAATTATTATTATTATTATTATTATTAACCTCATCTACAATGTTTCTTATTCACCATTTTAACAAACTGCACTAAATCCATTTAAACAGACCTAAATATACTCACTATTAAAATTAAATATGCAGTTGGTCACTGTCATCATGTTGCCCATCCCTACGACCAAGTCTTACCTTCTTGGCTTTGATGACATCCTGCACATACTCACTGTACTCCATCAGTGTCTTCTTCTCTTTCTTTGTGAGAGTCTTACAGTCTCGGCTGTGGGAGGAGTCAGAAAACACACGGACATGTCAATTAAATGCTGAAGCTGAAGCTGAGACACAGAACACTTCTTTTTGTGCTCTGCAGATTCAGTCTTGCATCAGCAACAAGCAGCATCAGCCACATGCATAGAAACAAGACAGTGAAAACCTGATCTGGTCATTTGCACTTAAAACCTTCTATAATGATATCATGAAACTGAAATGACATATCAAGTCATGCTATGATTTCCATACATGGATGCCAAGCACATAAAAATGCTAGGTATAATATATGTCAGCCATAAAGAGGGGCTTCATATTTGTGATATGAAAGCAAGCACGGTGAAACATAAACTCAGCATTAGAGCTCCCTCTGGTGTCTGGTGTCCCATCTGCACAAGCTCTGTGACTGCACTTACCGAGCAAAGTACCTGGCGAGGATAAAGAATAAGTAGCACAGCGCTCCAAAGATGATGACAGAAACTAACTGTCCATCTTCAGGAATCCACTCCCACAGGTACATGACTATTCTCTAAAAAACGCACACAAATCAACATCAATCAGAGCGTGTTGCTGGGGGAAAAGGGGCTCCTTTCATTTTAAGAAGCTTAAAAGACCATTATAAGTCCTTTAATATGCATGTTCATATGCATTATTTCTCACTCATATCCCACTGAAACAAGCACAGAATTTTTGTTAGACATATGTATTTTACACTTTGAATCCATACCTGTTTGTAAGTGGAAGATATCTTATTAAAGGAACAATATGTAACATCTACAGCATTGTTTAAAATGGGTACTGTGGTCTAAATTCAAAGTAACCTTCTCCCCAGACTTGAAGCTCACATGGGTTGCCAAGTTGAGGACGCTGAACGTACACAAATGAGTGTAAGACGAGTGCAACGTTAAGCACCGACAATGGCAAAATGATGACAAATGCATTGCCAAATGCATCGCCAATATTTCTGTTTACTACGTCTCTGGTTAGGAGCCTTTTAGGTTGGGTAGAACTGAACGTTATCTCTGTTGATCCAGTTCATTGGTTTGCTTGCAGCGTTTTGAGATAGTCTGCCAAGTTGTGTCATATCTGGCAACCTGGGGTGTCAAAATGGCACAGGGAAATGGGCGGGTTCACAGGCCAAAACACGAACTGGCTCCAGAATGGAAGTTTTAGAGGAGAACATGCTGGCTGTACCATTGTTGACTGAGAAGCCAATATTTCAATTTAGCATGCTTTTTTAATCTCTGATGACACATCATGATAATTTTCTGATTTAGTGCAGTAAATATATTATATATTGTTCCTTTAATTTAATTTCATCTTGAAAAATAGTTATTTTTGTGAGAACAGTCTTGTTTTGCTGAAAGAACGCAAGATCGGAAAGCACCCATTTTTTCGGCCAACCATGCGACTGACAATTGGTCCATTTGATTTTGGAAAATCTAAGGTTAATTTTTAATGTAAAAATATGAAGTCGCTCTGTATATAAATACTGCTATGATATTACTATGATAAAATGTTGCAGCATTATTATACATGATTTGTGCTTAATGGCCAGTTGTCTTTTACTTTAGCACATATGATTTTGTGTTCTGATTCTGAAATACTTGAAAAATCTAATATGAAATGAAACTTTTATTTTAGATTATTCTAAATAAGAAACTTAAATTGCCAGTTTGACTAGTTAAAGAGCAACTAATATCACTTGTGTTGCAACTTTGCACATAGGACGCACTGAAAATGTATTGATGTTCACTTTAACAGTAAAGGACAATAAAAAATAAAATAAAATAAAATAATAATAAAAAAAATATATATAATTTTTAAATAAATCTGTCATCAAAATTAATAATTCATGTTTCTCTAATTTTTGCCATATATATTTTTTTTATTTTTTTTGAAAACCTACAGATTTTGGAATGGAAAATATAAATGAAATGGAAACTGAATTCTCTCCTTAATTAAGCATGTAATTGTATAATTACAATTGCACAGTAAAATAGCAACAATAACACTTGAATACTGCAGTTTAAAGACATTATGTAAAGAATGAGTATATAAACGTGTGAGAGGATACCGTAGTCGTGTAGAGGACCCTAGCAAGACCCTCCCCCACTAGCGTGTCCAAGTCCTCGGGGGCAAAGGTGGTGACAAGAAAACCGGTGATGAAGAGCGTGGGGAGAAAGAAAGCCAGAAGTCCGCACAGGAACGAGTTAATGCGGCTGCTCTTTATATAGCTCACATTAGCCCTGTGGGAACAGACAACAGAGAGGAAGACAATACGCTCAGTCTGGATAAATACAAGCTTACAGCATGGACAGCCAGCAGGAGTGTTTCAGCCAGAAATCAGATTTACAGTTTTTGACAGTTTTTGCAGTCGTAGCCCATCAGTCTAGATATGTTTCAGCGGCCAAATGTAGCTTCTGTCTATGAAGCTAACGGTGCTAATGAACATTAAGAGTCAATAGTCACCCAAATCTTTTCTGTAAATACATTCCCAAAACTTCTCTCCACTCGCTCAAACCGCATCCAGGTCTTCATTGAGGTTGTGCAGCAGTGTTGGCGTGGTCTGGAGCCCACTATGACGGACTGCGAGGTATGAAAATGAAGCAAAACTGCACGGTGTAGCTTAGTCATCGCCAACCAGGCTCCTGGAGATGGAATTACCTGCAGGTTTCAGCTGTAACCCTATTTATCCCCACCTGATCCATCTAATTGCTGCCTTCAGAAGTCCATCATTAGCTAAATCAGGGGGTTCGTTTTGGGTTGGAGGTGTAACCTGCTGGAAGGTACATCTCATACAGCACGGGTGGTGACCCCTGGTGTAGCTGAACCCTGGGGGCAGCAATTTGACAGAAGTGGGGTTATGCAGGCAGGTTTTGAGAAGCTTGAGAGAAGTTTTTGCAATTTCTGAAGAACCCTTTGAGGCAGCTTTATGTACACTCATCATCAAAAGAATAGCTGCACCCAGAAGGAGGTGTGGGATTGCAGTGCTATTGGGAAGGAAGATAAAGTTTACCAGGAACAATAAATGACGATACGTTTAGACTGATATGGGGAATATTTACCGAGCTACACATACAGAAGTAGTGTCTCTCAGTATGATGCTGGGTAACCATGTTTGCTAACGCAACACGCCAGACGTCTCGGCATGGGGTTGTAGAGGTTCCTAATGATGTCCTGCGATAATCCATCCCATGCAGCTTGAATATTCTCACACAGTTCCTGTAGATGTGCGGTAGGGGTGGCGGTGGAGGGACATAGGTCTTCCTGCACGTGTGACACGTGGACAACAACTGCTCATCTTGCTGTTGACCACGGTGACTCCACACACAGATCTGTACTTGTCTCCATCAAGACAAAAGCGGGACTTGTCACTGAAGATGACCCGCTGCCATTCACTCCATGACAGTCTGGCACGACACCATTGCGGACTTTGGTGACGTTGACGTGGTGTTAAGGTCAGTCGTTGTGCACGTAGTCCTGCGTTGTGCAGCCGCCTGCCAATGGTGCAAGTACTAACAGGATGACTCATGGAGGACATCACTGCTGGGTCAGTCAGGTAAGGCCCAGCCTTGCTTACGTCAAATGCGTGATGCGTCAAATGCGAGCGTCATTCACATGTCTCATAATGTCAAACCTACCCATCAAGCTTCATTCCTGTCGGTTGATTCCTGTGCAACTGTTCTTTTGATGAGGAGTGTATGTGCAGACAGATGAACTGATGTAATGACAGAGTGATGGAAAGACGGACAGCTAAATAACTAGGCTGTGACTCATTCAGTATGAGGATGCGTGGTATGACTAGGGCTGCCAGTCTGCATGCTACGATTACAAGCCTATATAGTGTTGTAACGCAGTGCACAGCTCAAGTGTAAAGGAAAAGAGAAGTGGATGAAGGGGAAGCTGAAAGAGAAGCATTTCGAACCTGTCCTGGGTCAGCTTATTGCTGATGGTGGAGGTGATGAGGTCACAGTCTTTCTCCAGCTGGTCCAGGGTTTTCTGCACAGCTTGGTTAATACTCTTCTCTATCGTCTCACACACCTCGTCGATTTGGTTCACACACCTGCTCGGCTGCTCGGACACACACAAACATACAGAATAAGGACAGATGTAACAAAAAAACTTGGCAGAGAACAAAATGCTACAGATTAGTGCTAGTATTCACACTAACTGAAACTGAATACAGAGCGAAACCATAGTTCTAGACTATATCAACCTGTCAGTGGAGATTGGGCTTTGGAAAGGCTTTTAGTTGAGGCACGATAAGGGGTGCGTCGATAAGACACTCCGTATTGGTATCGATCTTGGTGATTTTGGTTGTTNCTGCTGCGTCAGTGAACAAAGACGACGGAGTTGAAAGCATGCACGTTCGTCTTTTCTCTGCAGTTTTCTAGCCTGTGATCGGGCCGTCGCTTCAATCCTGAACCTCCTATAAGAAGCGAGGTTCAGCCCTGCTGTGGAAATTCTCAGCTGACAGCTGCGCTGCTGCAGTACGAGACATAAATCCGTTTCCTCTGACGCAGCAGCTGCAGAGGACAGGCACGTGGGTACTCATATCTCTTTCCCCCATTGCAGGGAGAATGATGCACACGGTCTCTCAACCGATACCGCAGATACATCTGCTTAGTGTTACGGGCAGCTTGTCTAATCATGGCATTCTTGATCCTGATACTTTCATACGGTTTTTATTGACACAAATCTTTACATATTTATAATAAGTAGAAATTACCTCGACATAACGTCCGCACACTTCTGCACATGTACTGTGCAGAATTAACTTTTATTTGCTCTTTTTATTTACTTTTTAGTTAATCACATATGACTGTGTTGGTTTAGTTTTACTTAAAATTGATGATATTTCAACAAACTGAAGTTTATATCATGACTAATGATGCATCGTTAACAAGGCACACTACAGACGATCTCAGACCCTGTTAGTTTAATAAACTGTATTTAGTTCTACGTTTATATTTTACAGTTTTACTTGATTTAGTGCTTTCATTTCATTTATCTGTGGATCTATACTTTTCATCGTTGCTTTTGATTTAGCATACCGAATTCTCTATTTTTCTTTCACCTCAGGCTCCCTTTCACTGTGTTCATGATCTCGCTCTCCTTTTATTGTATTTCTGTGAAGCACTTTAAACTGCATTTCATTTATAAAATTACAAAACACACAAAAAATGTGTTCTCACTCAATTTGTAATCATGACTCCAAGTAGGCAAATGTACTTCAATAGGTACATCTCCTTGTGTCTACACTCACTGTCCATATTATCAGCTCTATTTACTATATGATGATACAGGATCATCTTGTAGTTCTACAGTTGTAGACTGTAGTCCATCTGTTTCTCTGTGTCCTTTGTTAGCCTGTTCTTCAGTGGTCAGGACCCCCACAGGACCACCACAGAGCAGGCATTATGTGGGTGGTGGATCATTCTCAGAACTGGAGTGACCCCAATTTGGTGGTAGTGTGTTAGTGTGTGTTGTGCTGGTGTGAGTGGATCAGACACAGCAGTGCTGCTGGACACCTCAGTGTCACTGCTGGACCGAGAATCGTCCACCAACCAGAACTATCCAGCCAACAGCGTCCCGTGGGCAGCGTCCCGTGGGCAGCGTCCCGTGGGCAGCGTCCCGTGGGCAGCGTCCCGTGGGCACTGATGAAGGACTAGAGGATGACCAACACTGCACAGTGCAGCAGCAGATGAGCTATCGTCTCTGACTGTACATCTACAAGGTGGACCAGCAAGGTAGGAGTGTCTAATAGAGTGGACAGTGAGTGGACACAGTGTTTAAAGACTGTGGGAGGAAAGCTTGGCTTACGTTCTCATGAATTATCAGTGTTGTTATCTTTGTTGGTAACAGTGTATAAGGGGGAATATAAACGTCTTACTCTCTGTGGATTGGGGATGTATATTGTGGGCATTTCAAAGCCGCATTTGTTGAGTCCTGGTCTGCGGCACAGCTCCTGAACGATCTGCATCATCACTCTCTGTGATCAGGAAAAAAAAAAAAGGAATCAAAAGGGAATATATTAGCTGGTGGAAAGCTGCTCCAGCATAGATCAGCCTCTTTTTTCCACATCAGGCTGACTGATACACTCTCTCTCTTTAAGCAGGGTGATGGATGCTGATGTCTGACTTCCTGGAACGGAATAAGCCCACACACAAACACACACATGCGCGCGCGTGCAGCCACACCCACCTGTCTGTCCGTCTCTCGTCCCGCCTCGTCAGCTTTACTGAGGTAGAAGCGTAATTTGTCTCCACATTTCTCACTCAGCTTCTCCACGATGTTGAGCGTTCGCTTACACAGCGCCTGCCCCATCGGGTCGAAAAACACGAAGATCAGATCCGCCTGCTCGCCTGGAAAAAGGAAAACAACTAGTCAACATCTCAGTCAAACACAAGCACACAGTCCAGCAGCAGGCAATGAGGGGTATCAGCTAGCAGGCGGATGTGGCGGGAGACATCCTACCACTGTGGACCATTTCATACAATTTATCAGCATCCATTAGAAGTTATTTCATCCATTAGAAGATATTTCAAACAGATGATGATGATTTATTATACTCCTGAGAGCAGTACATTTAGTTCATTTTGGGTTACTGTACTACAATGTCTGAATTTCATCATTTTATTGCATTTATAGCCCTGTAGAAGGACATGTTACATGCCTCTGTAACACTAATGCAGGATTTAGACTCATTCTATGTTTTACAGATGTTTATTCATTAGCCTTGGCAAATACAGTCATATGCAAAGGCTCGCAAATGACATATTGTGCTGTGACAGTAAGTGAACACATCCTCTACAAATATGCCTATATTTGATAATATGCTAATTTAGTGCTAATGCTAATTTTAGTGGACAATTTCTATGTATTTGCTGAGATTAACAATCTGCAAGGAACATAAAACATGAATTCTAAAAGGGACCATAACTTTTGCACAGGCCGTTTAATGCTGTGCATGTGTTTCTGCTTCACTGTCTTAGTAACACTGGAGGTAGATCAATCTGAAAAATCTTTATATACTTTATTACCCTGTTCTTCAATGGTCAGGACCCCCACAGGACCACCACAGAGCAGGTATTATGTGGGTGTTGGATCATTCTCAGCACTTCACTGACACTGACATGGTGGTGGTGTGTTAGTGCGTGTTGTGCTGGTACAAGCGGATCAGACCCAGCAGTTCCTGTGGGGGTCCTGACCATTGAAGAACAGGGTCACAAAGTATACAGAGAAACAGATGGACTACAGTCTGTACCTGGAGAACTACAGAGTGCTCCTATATGGTAAGCGGAGCCGAAATGGACAATGAGTGTAGACTGAGAGAGTGAGTGATTTTAATATTATGGCTGCTCAGTGTATGAACCTACACTGTATAACTTATTACTTCATATAAACCGAGTGGGCGTGTAGCTGGATGTGCTATGTAATTGATCAGTCATTCCTGTAATGCATGACTAACCTCTCCCGTCATCAGCTCAGACAATACCAGGAGCCTGCGCTAATCATTCTTACCAAATGACGTGATGGCGCTGTTGACGTCGAAGGGGTAGACCATGTCTCCGTCCACCAGCCCCGGGGTGTCCACAAACGTCACCAGGCTGAATTTCTTCTGCTTGGAGGTGGAGATCTCAGCAGACAGGTAGTCCGTGACACCTACGACACACAACTGCAGGCATACGTAACCCTGCACTGGAGGAATGAGGCACTGACACATGGGGGTGAAGGGGGGGCGGGGATGGGGGGTTCGTATCACTGTTGTCTTATCCAAACCTCAGTTTTAACTTCATATAGAATTGTGTGAACTTTATATAGAATTGTGTGAAACGTGGTCATTCTGGGGACTGGACTGATATACTAGCTGATAGCTAAATGATCACCTCTCTAACCCCTTTTCATTTGGACTTCACTTCAACAGATCACGACATGCGTCATTAACCCGAAGCATTGGTCACAACAGAAAAGATCTCTTTGGGTGGCTCTGAGTGACAGGACTCGTCAGGGCTCGGCCACGCCCTATCTCTGTTACGGCAGGTGGTCTGTTGTGATGGTTACCCACAACAGCTCTTCAACTGGCAGCTTTAAGGCAGAGCCACATAAAGCTAGCCAGTGAAGAACGACTGTGAAGCAACGCCCAGCCAGCGACCGCCTGCCAGCCAAAGACCTCAGCTCTGTCACAGGGAATGATAGGGAACGACGTGTGATTCGTCTTACAGGCAGACAGCCAGTCAGTACAGCACTCTCTTATGCTGCTGAATACTTAGTGAGGACGTTTTTCTGTATTATACGCCATATATTACAAGCACTGTTGTGGAAGTGGCTTTAACCTCTTAATGTACAAGTCTCAATTTCAGTCCCTCATTTTCATAACTAGACAACTTACATAATCTCAGCTTAACTGTAATTACTGCACAATAAGATGATAGGCTGTCACCGTCAATTCTATGGTAGTTAAAGAGTAAACACACGATTTGTTCTGATCATTAAACTGATGTTTTCGATATTATGGTGCATCTTGTGGTTCTACCATCACAGACTGTAGTGTATTTATGTCTCTGCATTCTTTGATACCCTGTTCTTCAATGGTCAGGACCCCCACAGGACCACCACAGAGCAGATATTATGTCACTGGTGGACTGAGAATCGTCCACCAACCAAAACTATCCAGCCAACAGCGTCCTGTGGGCAGCGTCCTGTGACCACTGATGAAGGACTAGAGGATGACCAACACCGCACTGTGCAGCACTCTGTGGTGGTCCAGTGGGGGCTACAGTCTGTAACTGTACAACTACATGCATAAATGTCTGTTTCTTAGTACCCAGAACCCAGTGGGAAAAAATATATATTAATGAATGTTTTTGATTAACTGTAAAGCTGAGTTGTACACTTAACTCAATACTAAGACAACTGGTTAAGACGTTAAGCATGACTCCTCAAAACGAGTGGCAGTGGACACTGAAGTTCTTTCAGTATGGTGGGAGCAGGTGGTCATGATTTCGTACAAACCACAGTCCTGTTCCTCAGCTAATTAACATTCTCCAAGGAGGCTCCCATATCAAACTCTTCTGTCTATTCACTCATCTCTCCACCTCTGACCACACCACACCTCACACACACACACACACACACACACACACACACACACACACACACACACACACACACACACACCCACCCATTAGCGTGTTTTACAAAGCAACTGTCTCACAGACGTGCACCACAGCGGTCATCTACATTCCAGTGCCAGCATCTGCGCTGACCCTGCAAAGCCATGCAATGACTAAGACCGCTAGCATTTCCCCGAGGCAGGGGGCGAGTGGCACGGCAGAGACACTGCGCAAGCAGGACTTAAAATAGCCCGGAAAACAGATTTAGAACCTGATGCGGCCGGTCGCATGTGACAGTGTCCAACCTCTGCTCTTTAAGCGCATTGAAAGGTGAAGAGGCAATGTGCTGCCGGCTCTACCAATGGGAGCAGCGGGTTTCAGTGCACAGAGGGAAAGGTCAAAGGTCGGGAAAGTGCTGTGTCACCATCAGGCCGCAGAGCAGCACTGCGGTGAGCCTGTCGCCGTGACGACAGAACGTAGCGCAATATGACACGGCGGAACCACGCCCACGTTGTGCACCAATCACCGGGGGCCACACCCATTTGATCAATGAAATCGATCAGTACAAACTAGCACAATCAGAAAGCAGCTACAATGGATAAAGGTGGATTCATTTCAAGCTTAAGTGACGCAAAGTAGTAAAGGGGACATTTATGTATGGCTTAATCGGTGCATGCCGGTAAAAGCTGATGCATTTATTCATGACTTTACTGGTGCATAATGGCACACGGTGCATGCATTTATGATGTATACTGTCTATTTATGCCTTAACTGTTGCATCCTGTAAAATATACACATTTACTTAAGACTTAACCAGGGCATACTGGTACAAGGTGCATTACCTTAAGACTTAACCAGGGCATACTGGTACAAGGTGCATTAACTTAAG
>JAVGWN010003349.1:0-10378 GCA_034552555.1 Semaprochilodus insignis | reverse complement strand
AATTCTGAATTATACCAGCAAATTCTAAAGGAAATGTCAGGACATCTATCTGGGAGCTGAATCTCAAGAGAGTGTGAGTCATGTAGCAAGACAACAACCCAGAGCACACAAGTCATTCAACCAAAGAACAGTTATAGAAGAATTAAATGAATGTTTTCGGAATGGCCAAGTCCTGACTTTATTCCGATAGAAATGTTGTGGAAGGACCTGAAGCAAGCATTTCATGGGAGGAAGCCCAACTACACAACAGAGCTCAAGCCGTTCTGTATGGAGGAATGGGCTAAAATTCCTCTGAGCCGATGTGTTATTTTATTGTTTGAAAACAACTTTTTAACTTTAAACTTTAACTTTAAAAAAAGGAAGTTTTGAAATTGTTCCTATAACTACTAGTCTGTTTTTTTAGTTCAGGGAGCTTTCAAAGCACCTGGAAAAGCACCTTCTTAGTAGTTACAATAGAGCTTAATATACTCATAGGAAAAAATGGCCTTGAATATACAGTATGAAGCTGAATATATAGTCATAGTCAGCGCTAGGCAGAAGTCTATCAGTGCAACTAGGATGTTTTGTCTCACTAACAGTGCGAGGTTTGTGTTACATGTCTCTCCTTATTTGATAAGAAAACAGTTTGTAATAAAACACGCCTGTGGTCTCCAACTTTGCTTCCTTTACAACTTCAACGCTGCGTTCTGCTATGCATGGAGCCGCACAGTCCATTCAGCTTCACAAGGAAAATGCGTAGCTTATGCCACAAGGCAGGAAACATTTCAGCCTATTGTGGTCTCAGAAATTCACAAATTCACAAAAAAGCCTGTTTCAAATTCATTATATGTTCAAGTAAACCCAGACACCCATCCAAACAAGTGAATTCAGCTGCTTTAAAGGGAATTCTACGCATTTTTGTGCACTGTTGAATGGATAAGACGTAAATAAAGTCACTCGGTGAGGTTTATGTGAAATGCGCCATTCTAGAGAAAGTTGTTTGTTATTTGACATCTGACATCTGAAGTGTTTGATGTCTCTAAAAGCTCCCTCACAGAAAGTTAATACCACTTAACTTTCTGCCGCTCGCTGTCAGAGACATTGATTGTATTCGAAATGGCATACTACATACTACTCACAAACTAAATCTGCCTTAAAGTAGCATGTAGCAGTATGTGACCAAACTGTAAATCTGTAGTGTACTGAAGATACCCCAGATGGTGTTCTACTCCAGTCAGAGGTTCTAGTATACAGGTGGAGCTATCTTCATGGTGTACTGTATCCCATCATGCACTGCAGCCTCACCAGCTCTCAGCCTGCTTCAGCCAGAGAAAATGGTGGCGGGTAACACTGGGGAGCAGAACGCAGCCAACACTGATTATAAATGTGGGTGTAGTGATTGTAGTCGGGTATGTTTTCATCAGAATGAGCCTCAGAAAGTTAAATATACAGGTCTGAAGATTAATAAAAGATGAACTCGCTTTAGAGGATCAGTTTTAGAGTGAAATAGCCGAGGGTAGCTAACAGCTAGGCTAAACGTATTTCAGGTGAACTGAGCAGCGTCAGCAGCAGCTAGCTCTAAACAGTGGGTACAGTAATAACAGCTCTGAGGTAAATGTGAGGTAACTGGTCATGTGACTGTATTAGTATACTACACTGTAGGTCAGAACTTGTTACTGTACTGTATACTACACACAGGGGGCGTATACAGTGTGCAGTACATATTACTGTAGTACCTAGTGTGCAGTACAGTAGTGTGCCCTTTTGAGTACAGCCATTATTTCACTAAAGGTTTCAGGTAAGGTTTTGGCTATAACATATTCTTAAAAGTGGAGGGATACATGCAGGGTGTTCTGACGCAAAATAGTTCCCAGAGAAAATTGATTTTCCAGTTATACCGCCATCGCCAATACCACAAATGGCAATTTCTGTAAGTGTTACTATATGTGGGTTAGGACGTTTACGACAGGGGATGTCTGAGGAATGCAGTCAACATATCCTCAGACCCCACACACCCCAGCCATCCCCTGTTCCAGCCTTTGCCTTTCAGAATAAGGTACCGGAACATCCGACACAGAACCACCAGGTTCAGGAACAGTTTTTACACAAGGACTGTCAAACTGGTCACACTAGCAACGCCTACCAGAACATGACTACAACACTATAGACTGCACTGATCTAGCCCTGATCACCCCGGCCCATACACACCGGCCTCCATTAGCCCACAGGACTACCAGAACATGACTACAACACTATAGACTGTACNAGGACTACCAGAACATGACTACAACACTATAGACTGTACTGATCTGGCCCTGATCACACCGGCCCATACACACTGGCCTCCACTAGGACTATATGCACTGCACTTAACCTGTATACTTGAACATCTGAGCATCTATATACTGTACATCTGTACTGTAAGCTGTTTAGCTGTTCACCTGAAGATTGAGCTGCTATTCTCAATACCTGCACTGTACAATATCACAACCACATACTTAACTGCACACCTGTCTACCTCAGCATACTGTACTTTCCTACTTGTACACTTACACTAAGCCATCCTTCGCTCTACTGCATATGCTGTACTGTACTGGAGAAGTAGCCTGACAGTGTTTTGTTATACTGTACAACCCTGTATTGGTATAAAGACAAAAAATTTTATTATTTAACAAATAATTAAACTTAACAAACAAACTTAGCAACGTTATATGTTTTATAGTGTTGGGGCTATAGAGGTATAGGTAAAGGTAAGCTTGGGCTCTGAAGTGATGAAGCTCCATCCAATACCTATGGAATGAGTTGGAGTGTCCAGAATTAGCGAACACCCAACATCAGTACCTGACCTCACTAATGCTTTTGTGGCTGAATGCAATCAAATCCTCACAGCAATGTTCGAACATTTAATATAAAACCTTCCCAAAAGAGTAGAGGCTGTTACTGCTGCCAAAGTGTTTACAGACTCTTAAATATAGTGTATTTAAAGCTGCTTTAAAGACAGTAGCTGTGAATTTAGCACGACGAAAGCCGCGTTAAGCCGCTGGATACACTGACTTTGTTCATTATGGCTTTATCTTGATTGTAGCATGGCGAAAAATGTGTTTGACCCCCTGTCTAATTTTTCACATTGGAATTCTTCTGTTGTTTTTCGGGGGGGGGGGGTAAATAGAGGGAGTCAGATAAGGACAAACAAAAAACAACACAAATTTATGTCCTCTGTCATTCGGAATGTGAGCAATTAAATGAATGTGAGAAAGTGTTTGTTCCAAAAACAAAATAACTCAGTTTGGTAGTGAATTTTGCTTGCAGCAACAACCTCCCAACACCACCCCCTCCCACCCCACACACCACCTTCAGCCAAACACCTTGAAAGTTGTCCGTGACATGCCAACATCAAACAAAAACTCCCCATAAAAGCAGACACGGTTTGGCTAGATGGATAAAGTTTGGATAAGCTTATGATTTCATCATCAAAATGATACGCAAAAAAAAATGCAAAAAAACAAAACAAAACAAAACAACAACAAGGTGAAACACTTCTTCTTACAAAGAGCTCAAAAGCCTATTTTAGGTTTACCAGGTGGGATTTTCAGGACTTTGGAACAATGTTCTGTAGACAGCTGAAGCGGAAACAAGAGCTTTTAATACTTTCAGAAAACAGCAATTACGGCATTTACCAGTCAGAACAGCATCTGTCACAAACTGTCTCTTTGCTCATGTGTCAATCTGAGTTAAATTCAGTTCAGTTCAAATTAAAGTGCTTTTTATATATCAGACATTGACAGCTTTACAGAATTCAGGCCCTTATTAAGCAAGGTAAGAACAACAGTCCTTAAGAACCCCGAGGATGAACTACTTAGAAGAACCAAGACTCAAAAGGAGAAACGACCTAAGAACATGAAGAACCGCTGAGAGGAGGGAAATTTGCTGAGAGCATGAGGAAGGAACACTGAGAGGAACCCGAGAAGGAGCAACCCCCTGAGACCACGAAGAAGAAACCATGAGAGTAAACAAGACTCAAAAGGAGAAATTCCCTGAGTCCATGAAGAAGAACCACTAAGAGGAACCCAGACTCAAAATGTGAAGTTCTCTAAAAGCATGAAGAAGAACCACTGGGAGGAACCAAGACTCATAAGGAGAAACTCTCTAAGAACATGAGGAAGAACCACTGAGAGGAACCAAGACTTGAAAAGAAAAGCTCCCTAAGAACACAAACAGAGAAGACTGAGAGGAACCAAACCTTAAAAAGAGCAAGTCTCTGAGAAAATAAGAAAGAACTAAAGAGAAGAACAAAGACCCAGAAGGAAAACTCCCTAAGAACATGAGGACAAACTACTGAGAGGAACCTCTGAGAGGAACCAAGACTCTGAGAATAACCAAGTTCTCAAAATACATGAGGATAAACTACTGAGAGGATACCCAATACCCAAAAGGAGAAATTTGCTGAGAGCATGAGGAAGAAAGACTGAGAGGTACCCGAGACCCAGAAGGAACAATTCTCTAAAACCATGAAGAAGAACCACTAAAAGGAACAACGACTCAGAAAAAGAAACTCCCTAAGAACATGAGGAGCCACTGAGAGGAACCAAGACTCAAAAGGAGAAACTTTCTAAGAACATGAGGAGGAACCACTGAGAGGAACCACTGAGAAGAACCAAGACTCAGAAGGTGAAGTTCTCCAAGAGCATGAGGAAGAACCACTAAAAGGAACAAAGACCCAGAAAAAGAAACTCCCTAAGAACATGAGGAGCCACTGAGAGGAACCAAGACTCAATAGGAGAAACTCTCTAAGAACATGAGGAGGAACCACTGAGAAGAACCAAGACTCAGAAGGTGAAGTTCTCCAAGAGCATGAGGAAGAACCATTGACAGGAACCAAGACTCAGAAGGAGAAACAATTCTGACTTAGTTAGTTTCTCCAGAACATAGCGTTTCACATCTACTACCATCAGCCACTTCTTAAAGTGACATGTCTTCTCGTAGCTTCAGTGATCTTCTGGTAGGCCCATGACTGCTTGAAGGCGGTGTAGAAGAAATACTGCATGGGCCTTAACAGAAGCCACAATGCATTTTCTCGACCCTCGCTGGGTCAGCCCTGCCCATGTGGTCACTCTTAAACGGCTGAGTCAGACAGGCCCAATGCGACTCGTCTCTCTCTGTCAGAGCTCTGTTTACTCTGGTGGACGTGCGGGAGTTCAGCCAAGCGGAGCTATCTCTGCATAAATATTATCCAGGCTGCCATGATGGACCTGCTCTGGAGTCGCTGACGCTGAAGCTGCAGGTGGATGGATGCGATTTCTTCTGCCTGTTTGTTTGTCTGGATGATAATGTTTTAACACTCGATAGACAGTCGGCTGTTGAATGGGTGTCAAGGTTTGCTGACTGGTTTGTGTGACCTAAGACTAGGTCAGAGTAATATCCGTTTAGCCAATAGGGAGGTTAAAAAAGCACAGTATTTAATGCAGAGGCGGCAGAGAAATTACAAGGAACTGAAATTCCATTACAGATAAAGTAGTTTACTCCATGTACACCTATCATTAAACAACAGCTACACCCAGAAGGAAGTGTTGGGAAGGAAGATAAAGGTTACCAGGAACAATAAATGATGATACATTTAGACTGATATGATCAATATTTATTGAGCTACACATACAGAAGTAGTGTCTCTCAGTATGGCGTTGGGCCGCCATGTCTGCTAACATGCCAAACGTCTCGGTATGGAGTTGTAGAGGTTCCTGATGGTGTCCTGTGATAATCCATCCCATGCAGCTTGAATATTCTCACACAGTTCCTGCAGATGGTGTGGTAGGGGTGGAGGTGGAGTGACACAAGGCCTTCTGGACGTGTGACGTGTGACAGCAAACTGTTCATCTTGGTGCTGACCACAGTGCCTCCACACACGGATTTGTTGGTCGTCTCCACCAAGACAAAAGTGGATCTCATTACTGAAGATGACCCACTGACAGTCTGAGTCACTCCATGACAGTCTGGCAAGACACCATTGCAGTCTTTGGTGACGCTGACGTGGTGTTAGGGGCAGTCGTCATAACTGTCTGCGTGCATGTAGTCCTGTGTCGTGCAGCCACCTGCCAATGGGATGACTCATGGATATAGGCAACATCAGTGTTCAGACACTCTTGCATCAAAGAGCTGTACAGTTGTTCCAGATTTGGTGGATGCCTTCCCTGGCACAATTCCGAGGAGAATTCCCTGTAGACTGGGATTTTAGCCACTGATGGTAGACCTGTATGACCGTACGCTTCCATACACCTGCAGATTCAACTACTTCTGTCACACTATGGTCTTTGGCATGCCCAAATGCAGCCACTCCTTTTAGCCAATCATTAACGTCTGCTTTGGAGCCATTTACCACACATGGAACAAGACATTCACCGCACTGTACCACCTCTTCTCAATCTATGGATCCCGTCACTCACATCCCACAGGGATTTATAGCCCCATCACCCTCATGCAGCACCATCTGCAGGAGCCTGAAGTTACTACCACCTTAAACACGTAAGCTAACTAATGCATGGTGTGAGCTTATATCACAATAACACAAGCTGAACTGGTGAATTTAATAATAATAATAAGTTACACTTCTATAGCGCCTTTCACATACCCAAGGACGCTTTACAATTTCCAAAAGAAAAAATAAAAAATCATGAAGAATGAAAAGGTATGTTTTTAAGTGGGCATTTAAAGATGGAAAGAGAGGGAGAAGCGCGAATAGTTGAAGGTAAGGAATTCCAGAGTGTGTGTGGGGGGGGGGGGGGCAGCAACACTAAAGGACCTGCTACCCATAGAGGAAAGCCTGAACCTAGGAACAGCCAGGAGACCAGAGGACCTTAGCTTGCGAGATGGAGCATAGGGATGTAAGAGGGCTGAAGAATTTAAAGATAAGCAGCACTATGCTTAGCCATGACGCGCAAAACGCTTCCTGAAAAACAGGACAATGTTAATTAATGAATTAATGTCATATACCTTTAAGTCATTTTCTTACTATTTGTTGAAATGCAGGCAGAAACTAGCAGCAAAATGAACCTGTCCTCAACAAGACGCCTGTCTGGAGATCCCATTGCGAGCTGTTTTTTGGCTGGACTCCATCAGCTGTTTGTCAACACCGTCAGTGATACGTTCCTCTCCGTTCAGTTTATTGTGTTTATATATTTAAACACCAGCTGAACTACATGCAATGACTTCCTAGGAACCTTGATATACAGTACGTGTGTGATATTAAAATGAATATATAAAATTAAGGAATTTCAAATGTGTTTTTTTTTTTGTAAATAGTGTGAAAATAAAACAAAAATGTGCATTTTTTACTGAACTCTGTTACAGAACACCAATATAAGATATTTGTGGACTTGTTGAGGACTGAGTCTTGTTTGCGGAGTTGCCACAGACCAAGTTATGAAGTAAAAAAAAGTCAATTTCCATAAAGTGTATAAATAATACAGAACCCTTGCATGGTTTGTTAGCTGAGTCCTTTGTTCATAATTATATCCACATAAAATTAATGCTGCATTTGAACAAAAACTGAAGGCCTAAAACATGCTTTGTCCTTTATCTCAAGATTCAGTTAAATATTTCAAATGAAATTCTAAAACATCTGCAGATATAATCTTTTTAGCCACCTAAAATTGGTTTTGGCCACAATGTTTTCTTATCGATTGAGCCCTAGAATATAGACATTTAGTCAATACACCAAACTTTTAATGTAAATACTAATACAGAACTTTATAGAATTAATATTCAAATTTCAAATCAGTAAGGCCAATCATTCTCTGAGTAGAGAGTTCTTGAGCCATTTTGTGCCATTTGTGATTTTCACACAGAGGAATTTGTATTCCGCATTTAACCCATCCGTGAAGTGAAACACCCACATACACACACACTAGTGAATACACACACACTAGGGGGCTGTGAGCACAGTTGCCCGGAGCGGTGGGCAGCCCTATCCACGGCGCCCGGGGAGCAGTTGGGGGTTAGGTGCCTTGCTCAAGGGCACCTCAGTCGTTACTGTCGGTTCAGGGAATCGAATCGGCAACCCTCCGGTCACAAGGCAGGTTCCCTAACCTCCAGCCCACGACTGCCCCAATATAGAACTTAAATAGAACTTAGAGTAAATAGAACTGTATTTTGGCCAATATAATGAGCATATGCATGTTGCTGCATCCCATTATAATCAATTAATATATACTTAATTCTAAGATGCCAAACTTGATGCAGCACACAAAAATAAGCTCAAAGTCCAAAAAAAACAAAGTCCTCCTGGAAAGATGATGGTGATACACAAAGCTGAGACGCAGTTTCACAGTTGCATAAGATTCACATTTATTTGGTTTCAAGTCCTAAAACATTCTAAACATGCTTTCATAACACGTATGGGTCACATTTTTTTCCACAGGTAGTTAAAGTAAGAGGAGCCGACGAGAGAGGCCAGAAGCACAGCTTTGGAAAAGCACTTCAGACTGCACTCCGAAAACACACCACTGAAGGACACGCTGCTCCCATCATCACAATCTCAACGATACCAAAGACCAGGTTCAGGCTTGTGATCAGCACCGGCGTAAAATTATAACCAACGCAAGGGATCATTTTAAACACCGTCATCACATTCAGAACAACGTCGTTACATTCGATCTGTGTTGTACATTTAAGGAGTGAATCTGTTCCCTGAGACATCAGCTGCGCTCCTAGACCTCCTCGTCTGGCTCCCTTTGGTTTTGTTTACACGCCCCGACATTCACCATTGTGTCTATTAGAGTTCCCCTCAAGTCGCAGAGGAGTCCCCAAGCTATTAAGTCTTAGTGTAAAACTGACAGCACTTTTGATAGTCTCGTAAGAACCAATCAGTCGTACCCGTATCGATCAAGCGAAAGAAAACTGATTGGCTGAAAAAAGTGTCACAGCGTTACAATGATTAGTGGGTAAACAACTACAAAAAAAAACAGTCTGTAAACAACAGTCATCAAAAACAACATCAATCGTGGTCAAGAATTACATTCTTAATGAAAATAATTCACAAAAAAAAATTATCAACAGTGTTTACAACAACAAATATAATACTGGTCATTCAAAAGAGAGATGCTGTAATTGCACTGAGAGTAACACAAGCTTCCTCGATGAATGGAACGGACAGAACGGAGCGCTCAAGCTCAAGTATTGCATGCAGCAGTTAATGACATTCAGTATAACTCAACAGTGGATGAAAACGCCCGCAGGTGATCGGCGGTAGCACGCGCTACGAGTCGAACGACAGGCGGTGAAGGAAAACCAAGCCGTCTTACTGCGAACGCACTAAAGGAACAGGGCCAACGGTGCTATGAAACCAATAAATAAACAGTAATACGCAACATGGTGACACACAAAAGAGGTAGTTTCAATGTAGAAATCGCAAAAGATAAAAAAAAAAATTAAAAAAAAAATTCTAATGAGAAACAAATGCAGTTCTGCGAAAGGCAATTCACCTCATGCATAAGTTTGAACACCCCTGGTCTGCTGCTTTCCAGCTGAGAAGAAGAGACCACAACACACCTTTGCTTATTTCAACACACATTTTCTGTTTGTTTGCTGAATTTAACGTTACACATAAAATGTGGTTACGGGGTTACGGCACGTTTTATATTCAACGGCTTCAATTCTTTGCCAAATATGTTATGCCTTGGCAAATAAGCAGAAAAAATGATTTGTTCACTTAATTTCACTTAGAAGGTCAACAAAAAACCAAATATTGTTTAAACTAAATGAGCCGTCTTCAAATTCTACACGAAAACGAACAAACCAACTTTTTTTTCCTTCACAATTTCTACCGATTTGCTCAACTCGACTTTGAATATTAATCCGCCATAACTTCTGAACAGACCATGTTTTAATATAAAATTCAGCAAATAAATAGTAACTGTGTATTAAAATACTGTGCAGAAGTGTGTTCACTGTAGAGGATGTGTTCAGTAATTAACACTTCAACAAAACATGTTATTTTGACCAGAGACCCCCAAACTTTTGCAGACAACCGTACATATGCATAGGGACTGTGCAAAATCTTACGACGGCCATGAAAACGATGCTTGTAATGATTGATCTCGGCAGTAATTATGGTTCTATAAGATTAGACTAAACACAAATAAACACAAATACAGTAAAAAGTAAACTAGTTATTAATATTCCGCTTAGAAGAACTCAGGTTTTCATCAGCTGTATAAGAGAGGTATTATACAGTAACTGTAAATACTGACCTTCCTTACGGAGAGATATTGATTTGTAATATTTGTATTTAGTCTAGTCAAGATTACTGCCAAGATAAATAGCTTTACATATCATTCAATCAGATGGCCTAATACTTTTACACAAAACTGCATATATGTGTGTATATATATATATATATATATATATA
>JAVGWN010003348.1:0-10378 GCA_034552555.1 Semaprochilodus insignis | reverse complement strand
AGGAACCTCTACAGCTCCATGCCGAGACGTCTGGCATGTTGGGTTAGTAAACATGGTGGCCCGACGCCATACTGAGAGACAGACTTCTGTATGTGTAGCTCAATAAATATTGATCATATCAGTCTAAATTTATCATCAGTTATTGATCCTGGTAACCTTTATCTTCCTTCCCAACAGACCTGCAATCCCACACCTCCTTCTGGGTGCAGCTGTACTTGCTTTATTTTTGTGATATTTTGCATTATGGCTTTTTCACTAATGCTTAGTTCTAATGGCAGTATGGGTCCATACACTCTCATTTCAGACAGGATTAAAAAAGATAAGCACTTAAGAATGAGAATCTATGGCCCCCTCTTTATTGATTAGTGTATGAGAGGTGCTGTAATCAGCAGGTGAGTGTGGAGAGCTAGGAGGCTTCTCTCCTGGAGCCCTGGCTAATTAAAAGCGGCCTGCCGTGCCTTCACCTTCCCACTCCTGCTTGGCTACATTATTTTTTTTTCCCCGCCTTCTCTTCTCTTTCAGCCTCAAGGGTGTCTATGATGTGGAAATTCACGATTGATTCTAAGTTGTCTGAACTCCCACTCCGTGTTTCCAAGAGACTTGAAAGTGTGAGGTTCCAATTTGTTCAGAAAAGCCATGGGGGTCCATTTAAACTTGACGGGGGGCTTTTTTGGACACAGCTGCTTCCATGTCAGTGCGTTGAAGGGAGAAAAAAAGAGAGTGAGAGCAAGAGAGCGAGAGAGAGAGAGAGAGAGAGTGAGAGTGAGAGCGAGAGAGCGAGAGACAGAAAGAGAGAGAGAGAGAAAGAGAGAGAGTGAGTATGTGGATGTGGCGACAGAAACTGAAGCTGTTCTTTTCTTCATTTCTCTTCTCAAAAAATGAGAGAGCAGCAAGAGCCTGGGGTAAACAGGGTCACACTGATCTGTCATAACACTCCTTAAAAGCCTGGATGGGTGAAGAAACTGCGAATGGACTCAGAATGTGCTGTGACAGGCCGTGACGTGACGATTTCGGTGGCACACCAAAAAATAAATGGCATGCTGTTTTCAGGGCCGAGGTGGTACATCTTCCCATCAACCCTAAATCAATAATCTATCATGCTAGATATCAGGCTCAGTGACACAGAATGGATTACGGTAGACGCAAGCCCAGAAAACCACAGCCTGGCCTTGGGAGCCAAGCATTTAGCAGGAAAGACATGATGAAGATGAACAAGTTTCTAAGCAGAACAGACATTCTACAGCATCACGTCCATCTGCTCATTTGGAGATGTGTGGATGCTAATTTGCAGTCAAAAATAAATAAACTACATCTTTAAAAACTGTGATTTTCAAAGTTTTATATGGTCCTACGTTTGGATATTCAAAACCCAGGAGAATTACCACATGTGCTTTGCGGCTCTACTTCCTGTCTCAGTGTGGCATTCTATGCGTGAAGCTCGCTGATAGGTACTGAGTTTATGAGACACTCAATCATTCCTGTACCAAACACTGGGAGGGTGATGTCTAGATTCATTTTCACCTCCAGGCAGAATTCACAGCACTTTACAGGAGCATCGCTGAAGCTCAGCAACTGAGAAATTCTCTAAAGTTGTGTGCTCCTGTACTACACCCTCATCCATCCATTCTTCTGCACCATTAAATATGATTTAGCCAAAGATAATATTCCTTAACTGCTCTCTGATTACCTCACGTCAGAGAGATCACTTGCACTCTCCGTGTGTTAACGACGGGCACCTTCCCCAGAGAACGAAAACTACAAGGAGCAGCGACTCACATCCAGAAACAACTGCGACCAAAGGCAGGCCTATAAATAGCAGAGCCTGGGGAGTTTCCTCCTCATTCAGCCAAACGACCGGGAGCCAACGCTGATGGCCCATATCTATGCCCAACATTGATTAGCCTGCAATATTGGAGGGTGAGGAGTGAACGGCAGGGTGTTGAACAGGGGGCGTTTGACTGATGAAACATACGCTGGCTGCTTAATGCAGTAATAAAACTTCCCACACCCCTCAGAATCAAAGCAGCCATTTACTCCCCGTGTCCTCCTGCTCGCTGTGTGAGCTCCGTGATATTAGATGCAGTATGTGATAAACACCAAGTTCAGTCTCGCCCGTATATGCGAGCGTTGCCCAGACAGAGCGGGCGCGGTGCGTGTGGGTGAGACAAAGAGCGTGTCTGTGTGCGCGCGTCTGGTTAACCTTGCTCTAGGAGGAGGAGCTGCGACCTGTAAGCACATTAGCCAGTGCATCCTGTCCGTCTCCTCTAAAGCCTCGGCTCCAATCCAGCAGCCTCTTAGCAGGGCAGCACCGCTGAGTAGCGCACAACACCTGCATGAGCCAGAGCGCAGTGGCTTACCGCTCACTCACTGATGCAACCGGGCCGGAAAAAACATGGGGAAAGCAGAAAATGCTGAAGCGGCTGAGTCTTAAATCTCACCCCTAGCAGAGCGAGCTCAGGGGAGGCTGAGGACCGCTGCTTAGTGCTGGGGCCAGGTGATAAAACACTGCACACACACCATTCAGGATTTACTCGAGGGGCACACCGGGACAAAACGCTCATTTGGAAAGCACCTTGCAAACGGTGCTGCAGTCATTTTAACAATTAAACAAAGCATCACTGATGTTGCATGGATTATTACAAGTGAATGACATTTTTTTACATTACCACATGATCAGCTTCTCAGCAGTACAGTGGCATGTATTTTGCCTATAGGTGAATTAAATTGCAGCTGCTAGTTTGGTACAGATGCATCCATCACCTTCACTCACTCATCTACTAACCTGCTCAATCCTACTGGTTGCGGTTTGGGGGTGCTGGAGCCTATCCCAGCTCTCAAAGGAAGACAGGATACACCCTGGAGAGGTCACCAAACCATCACAGGGAGAGTCACACACACACACACACACACACCTAGAGGGGCAATATCCAATTCACCTGACTGCATGTCTTTGGACTGTGGGAGGAGACCGGAGCACCTGGATGTAGCCCACACAGACACGGGGAGAACGTACACACAGAAAGGACCCCAAACAGGAACCAAACCTAGGCCCTTCTTGCTGTGAGGCCACAGTGCTACCCACTGCACCACCACCAACACTGCATCCATCAGCATATGTAAAATATCCAGGTGGAGTTTTACTCATCTGTTGCTGTCGGAGTCATTTTTGTTGTTTTTCAGGTTTTGACATCATTTGAAATTGCCAGTTGTATGTAAAAGTCATGATGAGTGGACCAAAAGAAATAGCCCAGAACTGTAACCAGAAAAAAACAGTAAAGTATGTTTTTTCCTTCTCCTGTGAAGTTATCATTTTGGAGACATTGTTTTGTTCCGACAGCAGCGATATGTGACTCATATGCTCCTAGAAATAATCAGCATGAGCAATTTGACATGATACAATGTGATGTGATGCAAAGTAATTTAATATGATACAGATAGTTTGATTTTATTTCTTTGGCAAATCCTAAGTGGCCTATAAAAGTGCCATTTTACCTCACATATCTGTTTCTGTAGTATTGCAGTGCAGTAAGCAGCTCATAGACCCTGCTTCTTTCTCACTTGGCCCTTCCACAAACAAGCTGTTTAGTCCTTTTGTAGTGCAAATGCCTCTGACAGAGAAAGAGAAAATAAAACCTATATCGCTCTATATCTCTACGACGCAAAGGCTGGACATCCTTATAAACAAATAAGGGAATTATTTATTTGATATATACAATATGATATGTAGGCAATCTTAGCATAGTTAACGCAAAGACAGTTTTAGCACACTAAGGGTAGTCCTGTCACACTAAGGATAGCAGCACAGCTGACATCATGTATGACATCAATAATACCAGCACAGCTGACATCATTTATGACATCAATAATCCCAACACTGCTGATATCATCTGTGACATCAATAATCCAAACACAGCTGACATCATTTATGACATCAATAATCCCAACACAGCTGATATCATCTGTGACATCAATAATCCCAACACTGCTGATATCATCTGTGACATCAATAATCCCAACACAGCTGACATCATTTATGACATCAATAACAGCAACACTGCTGACATCATTTATGACATCAATAATCCCAACACAGCTGACATCATCTATGACATCAATAATCCAAACACAGCTGACATCATTTATGACATCAATAATCCCAACACAGCTGACATCATCTGTGACATCAATAATCCAAACACAGCTGACATAATTTATGACATCAACAATACCAGCACAGCGACATCATCTGTGACATCAATAATATCAACACAGCTGACATCATTTATGACATCAACAATACCAGCACAGCGACATCATCTGTGACATCAATAATAGCAACACTGCTGACATCAATTATGACATCAACAATACCAGCACAGCGACATCATCTGTGACATCAATAATATCAACATTGTTGCAATCATCTGTGACATCAGCAATATTAACACTGCCAGTATCACCACAATGCCCACATGTATTTCCCCCATTTGGTACATGCATATCATCAGACGAGTGATTCTTCAATATTCGTCTAGTATGAGGACAAGCTCATCCAGACTTTTCAATTATGCACACTGTAACAGAATTACTCCACGCCTCTTGAATGGCAAAACATTTGCACACGCCGCTGCTTTGAAACTGGGTTTGGTGAAAGCCCCTTTCCTCTTCTAATCCACCAGAGAGGCAAGATTATTTTCATAAACAAAAAGCCTTGGTTATGAATGTAGGCCAAGCTGATTCCAGAGCATATGCTGAGGACAATGGAGCCCAGTCTACAGCCAGCGCTCCGCCTCACTCCTCTCTGTCAAAATTGGTCATTTTGGATTTAAATGATTTGGCACACCGTGTTTTTGTTTTGATAGCTCTGGAAATGGAAATAATGGGTGTCAGAAACGTGTGATTTGTGCAGTGCGACAATAAGACCATCGGCAGGCTGAGGATTCCTTAAGACACAGACTAATTACAGGCAGAAGATGGATGAGTTACGGGTTGACCACAGCTCGGAGGGGTGTTAGCATGTGGTGTCTGAGCTCCAGATTCAGCAGGCAAACAAGCCTTTGAGAAAGAGCTCCAAATGAGTGAGATTCAGCGTCAGAAGTAACACCTATAATCAACATTGTTACGCCCCAAAAACAAGTCCAGAATTCCAAAACACTTATGACTAAGTTTGTCTCAGTCAGGGGTGTATCCGTTAATCTGAATGATCACCTACTGCCCCGCTGAGGGTATACACTCATATATTACGTCCTCAGCTTGCTCTCTATCCATCTCTGTGTCTTTCTCTCTTTGTTACTGTGTCATTAATAACCCTCTGTCTTAATGACTCATCCACGCCTATGTTTTGGAGCAGGCAGCTGCAGAGATCCGGAGAGATGTGACGTTTGGGCGTTTGGTGTGAGTCCAGAGGAGCCACAGTGCCATTAGCCTGTGACACTGGACTCTGACGAGCAGCTGTCCCTAATACCCCCCAGAACAGATGTGCTGCTGCCCTTTCATCTCCTTACGGGAGCAAACGGTGAGCTCGCTACTGCCGCTGCCAAAAATAAATCAAGTCAGAGTATGTTTCCATTCTAGTAATGGAGATTAATTCGGAAACACCCGGATCCAGATTAACCCGGAGTGCATGAATCACCTGGCTGGCCATTCATTGTGACAATACTACGCTGCCTATGTCTAGCCCTGCGCTGGTGGGTAAAGTTATTAGGCCTCAGTGAGAGACAGGGAGAGGTAGGGAGTAGGGAATAGAGAGAGAGAGAGAGAGAGAGAGAGAGAGAGAGAGAGAGACAGACAGAGAGAGAGGAATTAGACAGATAAATCTGAACAGCTTTCTGTGAAATCAAATTAGCGCCCTCTCAATCTTATCAGCTGGGCGTTTTTTCTTCCTGTTTTTCCTTTTTTTTCAGCCCTTGAATAGTCTATTGAGAAACACGTTCTCTTTCCCGCTCTCTCTCTCTCTCTCTCTTTCACCATCACCACACTGTGAAACAACACAATGATCTTTCCAATAGATCTTCAGTGTCAGATTATTCAACAGGAGACTGATGAACCCCACTCAGCTCTCTGCACTAAGTGGATGTATCACAGCCCGGCTGAAAACAGTCACTCATTAACACACGGTCTTCAGTAAATCATCAGATCAAACTCACACACGGAGAGATTGAAATGACAAGGAAGCACAAGAAAATCCCACTGGGGTTTTAAAGAATCCCACCGCCCCCATAATCACTCAGAGCGACAGCATAGTTAATTAGGGGGTGGCCCTAATCATAATAGCATGACGACTGAAGAATATAAGGCACATTTCTCATGTTTACCCATGTTTGCCATATGCTTAAGTCATTACATGCATAATTATGGACTGGTAAGAGATTAGAATGCATTTGAAAGCTTCCAAAATATCTCACAACATGGCAAAAGAAAAACGTTCTGATTGGCTTCTGCATCACACACTCATCATCAAAACAATAGTTGTACAAGCAGCTGCACACAGAAGGAATCAACAGACAGGAATGAAACTTGGTGGGTAGGTTTGACATTGTGAGACATGCTACTGATGCAAGTTTCACATACGACCGCGCATGTGACGCGGCCTTATCTCTGTACCTGACTGACCCAACAGCCATGATTGTGGACATTCAGCGAGAAGTGATGCCCCGGCACCATTGGCCGACGGCTGCACGACCCAGGTCTACATGGACGCAGATCGTAACAACGACTGTCCTTAACACCACGTCACCGTCACCAAAGACTGCAATGGTGTCGTGCCAGACTGTCATGGAGTGACTCAGAACGGCAGCGGGTCATCTTCAGTGACGAGTCCCGCTTTCATCTTAGTGGAGACGACCAACGGATCAGTGAGTGGAGGCACCGTGGTCAGCACCAAGATGAACGGTTTGTTGTCACGCCTCACATGCTCTGAAGGCCTGGTGTCACTCCACCTCCACCCCTACCGCACCATCTGCAGGAACTGTGTGAGGATATTCAAGCTGCATGGGATGGATTATCACAGGACACCATTAGGAACCTCTACAGCTCCATGTTGAGACGTCTGGCATGCTGGGTTAGCAAACACGGCGGCCCGACGCCATACTGAGAGACAGACTTCTGTATGTGTAGCTCAGTAAATATTGATCATATCAGTCTAAATTTATCATCTTTTATAGTTCCTGGTAACCTTTATCTTCCTTCCCAACACACCTGCAATCCCACACCTCCTTCTGGATACAACTATCATTGCTATATTTTTGTCATATTTTGCACTATGGCAGTACACACAACGGGTTTAGCTATAATGTGCAGAGTATGCACACTTTGGGCCTAATCATACAGTTCTACACAAGTCATTAAGCTCATCCCTTTAGTGTTCTGTACACCTTTTTGGTTGAGCACATTTTGAGTCAGTATACCTTAATGAAGATGCTGAACTGAGCTCCACTAGAGGTCACCGAGTCATTCAATAGATAAGCCTCGGGACTCTTCCTCTGCCTCCGCCAAGTCCGGGGACTACACTCCCCATGATTCCCCGCTCCTTGACTACAACACCAGCAGTGCTATCTCCACCAATCAGGAACAGCTTCCCTGGCCTATGTCACCAGAGTTCTGATTAACCTCACCTGTCTTCCATTTACTTGTTGTATGTGTATATACACCGGCCCTTGTCAATAACACTTGGCGAAGTATTGCCGACCCTAGTGTTGCTTACTGAGCGTGTTTCTATTGCTATCTGTATTCCTGTGTATGACTCTCTTCTGCCCTTTGGTTTTCGTCTTTTGCCTCTCCGTCTTGTTTGATCGCCTGGTTTCTTATTGTCCTGGTTTCGACCCCAGCCTGTATCTGGATTTACGCCTCGTCTTGTCCATGTCTGTTTTGGTCGCTCTAGTTTTGCCATTCTGTTTGTTTGCTGAACCGACTCACTCACGACCCCGCATTAAACTCTTGTTGCATTTTACCTCCGCGAGCGTCTGCTTCGTCAATCCAGCATCACAACTGCTCTTACCCATGGAGGAAGCAAGCCACAAGTCAGTCACTCCACAGGTGTGCATTGTTTCTGGTGGAATTTGAAGGTAGGCTTATTTTTATCAGCATATTGTAGTTTCAGATGGTTTGTTGCAAGGAATTATGGAACTTTGCACAACAGCATCTAATACGGGTAAAATAATTTCCAAACAATACACATTACCAAACGGTCTAATTCCTCCTTTATGATAAAGGTGTCTGTGCTAAGCTAATGTCATTAAAATTGACTACTTGCTTTATCATTATAGCCATAAGTAAAAAGTAAAAAAAAAAAAAAGCAAGAAATAAAATTGTTCTTCTTGGTGAAGATGCTAACGGGTTATTTGGGTAGCTTATTTGAATATACTGTATGAATAAATTAACAAGTAAATGAAGAGAAAAGAAAGAAATCTCCTGCCATAAAATAGACACTTTTCCCCAAACGGTAAGTCTATGTGGATTTGCACATCATTAAACATATACCTGGGTTTATTTAATAAGCCAAACGCAACTGCGCCAACTTCCCACGGCTAGAAGGTAAAGTCTGGGAGCTCGGAGAAAACTGTATTTGATTCAGTCCACTGACTTTGGAAATCACTGATAAGGACAGCAGATATATTAGGTGTCAACATGGGAGGGACAAGTGACCGTTAGGAGATGCAATCAAACAGAAGGCACAAGCGAGTTGAGGATTCTCCTGTTTACAACACCACAAGCAGTTTTCTCTAGAATCAACACAACAAAACAACACACTGGCTGTTTCTGTACTGTTTAAGTATCTGCTAAGCCATCAGAGTGATTCCAAGCTGTTCTTCCTCTGGGTTTCATTTGATGCAGAGACGCAGAAGGCTGACCTTAGGAGGAAATTGCCAGTGAAGGGCCTGCACGCAAAAGCCCAAGGCCGCCGGCCTGGTTCCCAGCAGCATGCGCCAAGTACACAAGCAACAGGCCAATAAATCACACCCATTTCAGCTCTCACAGCTGATAAATGAGAACAAGTTTGATCTAGCAGGCTGCCTGACAGGATGATACTGTCCACACGGCGCGATTAAGCCGAAACGGTACACGGTGGGAGTGCTGTATATTTGTTTACTTAATCATTTACAAAACCGCAAAGTCATCGCATGCGGCCTTCGCAGGCTCCTCCTTGGTGTTGAAGAACGTCTTCTGAGTGGGTCAGAACGCCGTATTCAGCCTTACCAGAGAACTTGAATGTAGAGATGAGTCAGTGCACCAAAGGTGAAGAGAGGTTTTCAGACAACGTACTGAATAATTCAGAGATTCTCGCTCGGTACAAATAGCCATTTTTTGGCTGACACGCAGCACAACCTGTGTTTTGCTCTGAATACGGCTCATTTGGCCTTGTGGAGCGAAAGGCTCTTCCTCAAACTTTAAAGTTTAATTTGATTTGCTGCACTCTGAAATTGTTCGGCAATGAATCCACTTTGCATGGGAAATACTTATGAAAGTTTAATTATATTTCTCCATTAATTGTTGAGATCGTTAAGCATATAATATCCTTGTAGGCCTATGGGTACAGGGCAAGGAATCTCATAACTCAAAGAGAGCGGCTGTGTTTTGCTCTAAGGTAGAGATGAAAGAGTACATCATTGTGTGCAGCCACTATGACAGCGAAACCCTTAATTATGATTTGTCATAAAAATTACGAGTCGCAGGCTTTCGGAATGACTTAGCGTATACAACAGAATGCACTTGAGCACGCTGACATTTATCAAGCCTAGGGCTCAAAATTAATATCTGTAGTGGGCTCAGGGCCTGGCTCCACCAAAACTACACGTTTAACATTGCCATGAATGATTGTGGCATAAATACAAACACATATACACTATTCATCAAACAGCTGCACAAATAGCTGCACCCAGAAGGAATCCTTCAACAGGAATGAAACTTGGTGTGTAGGTTTGACATTGTGAGACATGCGAATGATTCAAATTTCTCGGCTGCACATGTGACGTAAGCAAGGGTTGGGACTTATCTCTGTACCTGACTGACCCAACAGCCATGATTGTGGACATTCAGCGAGCAGTGATGCCCTCCATGAGTCATCCTGTTAGTGCAGCACCATTGGCAGACGGCTGCACCACGCAGGACTACATGTACACAGACCGTTACGACGACTGCCCTTAACACCACGTCACCGTCACCAAAGACTGCAATGGTGTCGTACCAGACTGTCATGGAGTGACTCAGAACGGCAGCGGGTCATCTTCAGTGACGAGTCCCGCTTTAGTCTTGGTGGAGACGACCAACGAATCCGTGTGTGGAGGCACCGTGGTCAGCGCCAAGATGAACAGTTTGTTGTCACGCGTCACACGTCCAGAAGGCCTGGTGTCACTCCACCTCCACCCCTACCGCACCATCT
>JAVGWN010003347.1:0-10378 GCA_034552555.1 Semaprochilodus insignis | reverse complement strand
TAATTGCACAGTGATGGTGTTTGTTGGAGAATGACAGTGTTCATTGCACAGTGATGGTGTTTGTTGGAGAATGACAGTACTAATTGTACAGTGATGTTATTTTTTGGAAAACTTTGGTATTTGTTGAAGAATGTTGGTGTTTAGTGGAGAATTGTGGTGTGTGATGGGGAATGATGCTCATATTGCTGATTGATTAATTCATTCATTCATAACTTTGGTTTGACCATTTGAAATGTAAAACATCTCATGCTATTATGAATCATGCCTGAGTTATCATAATAACCATGTCAAACTGACTCACAAGTTAGAAACGGGTCTTCCATTTAAAATTACTATTATTTTATTTGCAGGATGATGTGTTTCTTTACTGTTTCTTTAACAATATGTAGTAATGCCAGTAATTTACTACATATCTGAATGTATATATTTATAAATTAATAATCTGTTTTTGTATTTCCCTTTTATTTCCAAACTGGCAGAGTCTCTGCATGTAATTCACAATGTATTTAGTAAGGTGGCCAGATTGACCTCAGTAAGTGAATTTAAACATTTATGTTTAATAATATGAGCAGTCTAAAACACCTTTACTCTGTATGTAATAACTGCAGAAAAAATCTCATCAATAAATAATTGCTTATGATATGAAGTCAGGGCCAGGACAGAATGTGTTCTGCTAGCAGACAATATAGTTACATTAATGTTGATGCAATGATGGTGTATTAATTTTTTGAATGCATTTTATCATTTATCACGTTTTCATTTTCAAAAAATATCTGCACAAGTGATTTTTTCAAATATGTGTTGCCATGTTGAACAGCATTAAAAAATAATCAGTGTGCCAAAGCTGTATTAATTATGAATGGAATTGTTCATTTTCCACTTCATATAAATGTGCCACAGTCTACTGTAGTGTGCAAAGTCATACCAGCCATTTCAGTCATGCCAGCTATTCACTCTGTTGCCTAGACAACATGTTTGCTTGCCTGGATCCAAAATTACTGATAAAAAACTTTTTTTTTTTTAAGAGGACAATTCCACTGATCTTTAATCAGTTCTGTGTAGTTCAGTGTTTGAAGTCATTCAGAGTAGCTCTTAATAATTGATTCCAAATATATTAATAAATAATAGTATATTTTGTAAAATATAACATTAAATACTATATGTCTTAAAAGCTTAACCATTTTTTATGATTGTTGTAATCCAATACAATCCAGCTTCCTCAGAATCACCACCTAAAGTCAACTTAGCACAAACCAAACATCGTAACTCCATTTTTATTATTAAGTGAACACATTCAGGTCTGCCTTTTACATTCTGAAAACTATTGAACATTGATAAGTAAATGATATCTAGTTAAACCATAATAGAAAGATCAATTAAATCCTTAACCGACAGTGAACAGATTTTATTTAAACGTGTAGAGAAAGAACGGTTTATTCTGTTTAATAATTTGGTTGATTTTCAATGATATAGGGGAAAAATCTTCAGTTTAACCCCAAATGGGGGCATTGCTAAACAATTTCCAGCTTACATCAAGACATGAATGAGACCATTAAATTACGGTCTTGAGACTCAAGTACTGTCATGCATTGTCAGAAACAACATAAGCAAGTGTATTTGAGATTACATGACAATACCAAACAGGTGTGTGATTACATGCAGTTAGCACCGTGCTAATCTGAAGGTTATATGCGTCCATTACTTGTTAGCTACATTAGCTTCGTAGCTCCAGTGCTAAAACAACTTCAGACACCAAACATGTCCTGGCTGAATGTGTGCATTTGAGATAAAAGGGGAAACTGTGTAAATTAGATAGTTTGCTTGATTTGGTCGATCATTTGAAGTTCCCCATGAGCTGAATAATATGCAGAACAAGAATTAGTACACCATCGCCAGTGCATTATACGGTTCTCCGTAACCAGGCTTTCCCGCTGCAGACTAATTTTTCTGCTATCGCTACCTGCATCGGACTATTATTTCACAATTAGTTCTTCATTAACTTCATTGTCACCACGATGACTACATCAGCATAATTAGATNTTTTTCCTTGCCACCGTCGCCTTCGGCTTGCTCACCGGGGGCTGCTTTCTTTTCTCTCCTTAATGAATTATTATTACTGAATTTCTGTAAAGCTGCTTTGAGACAACATCAGTTATAAAAAGCGTTATATACATAAATTTGATTTGATTTGATTTGCTTCTCAGCATCGAGACAGATTCAGTTCATTCAGCATAAATAAAAAAAGTCACAACAGGCATCTCCTTATCATCTGACAGAGTGGATAAAGAACTCAGCCCAGTGTGGCTCATCAAAAGCATACTCTTCCTCGGCATTGTGGGGATAGATGGACAGCATTGATCCTGTCTGAGGTTTATTGTGTGTGTGATGTAGTACGGACTCAATGCGGCTCAGCGCTCAGAGGCTTTTCCTGTCTTAAGGACTGAATGTGGCTCATTGGCTGCCTGCCACAACTTACTGTTTATATTGATCTGGCCTGCTGTATGGAACAGGGTCATCATGTCAGCTTGACGTTGTTGTAAACCACAGCGGCACTGTAATATACTCCTCTTGGACTTCTGTTGGATACTCAGAATGTTGGACCATCTGAACACACTTAACCATGTCAGTATTGTTGTGCTGATCTCATGGAGACCTCCTCCTTTGTTTAATCTTCTTTATAAACTACAAGCAGAGTTTAGGTATTGTGCTTGGCTTTTAATGAACGCTTGCACATGGACTTCTGCTTAGCATTGGGAAACTTTTCGGGTCTTCTGGACCGTCAGAGAATGTGTTATTTTTTAGGTCGTTTTTACTGAACACAATTATCACTCCAGTTGCACAAAACCCTACATGCATTGTAAAAAAAAAATTACTCTTATTTTATATTTCAGTTATGACTGAAAACAAAAAAGTTCCCAAAATCTTAGGAAACTTTTCCAGTCAGGGTTTATTTCTAGGTAGATACAGCCAGGCTAGTTTTCCCATTGGTTAGGCAAGGAGCTCGGTTCAAGGCCCTTCATCTTCAATTAACTACCAACATAACTAACAGAGCAGTCAACCAGATGTGCTTTGATTTCCAGTGGGCAGGGCCAACGCTGTGAAGTGAAAATCACTTTAGGCCTTCTGGAAGTACCTAATATCTCACTGTCTATGAATATGAGCTGTAGTCTTACCAGGTTTCAGTCAGTTGTTAGAAATTGAAAACTGGGGGTGGCGTGATGGATCGTGGTAGTGTTGTCACCTCACAGCAGAAGGGCCTGGGTACAATTCCCAGCCAGGGCGTCCGGAGTCCTTTCTGTGTGGGGTTTCTTCCGGGTGCTCCGGTTTACTCCCAGAGTCCAGAAACACGCTGCTAGGTCAACTATTTCTTTTGCCCCCAAGAGTGCTAGGATAGGCTCCTGCCTTCTGCCCCAAGAGTGCTAGGATAGGCTCCAGCATCCCCTGAAACTCAGAAGGATAAAGTGGGTTAGAAGATGAGATACTGCTACACGTGTGATTTGTTTATCTGCTTTCTTGTATTACTATTTTCCTTACTGTCAGCACATACACAGTGGTGAAGCAGCACACTCGTTTTTTCTTGGTTTTCCGTCCTTGTTTCTGTCCTATAGAAGCTTTTGTTTGTGTTTTGACATTTATCAGCAAATTTCTGAACCCAATGGCCATTTTTCTGGTAGGTTCATGTTCACAAACCATCAAATTAAGAGTAGCTCTATCAGTTTGGATTATTTTCCATGTAAATAATGAATGCTAAGTCTTGGCAAGTAATAAGTCTGGGAATTTAAGATGTCAGTGTTGCTTGTACAAACTCTATTGAAAACCTTTTTATGCCCTGTTTGTTATGCGCATTTGTAATGGTAAAGGGCCATAAACTTTAAGGCGATGGTTTTATATGTCACTGTTAGTTTTAGTCTAATAATAATGGTTCTGTTCTCTCAGGCAGTAGTGGAGTTAATGTAGCACACATGGAGTGCTTCAGTTCACTACAGTGTATGTCGCCAACGTAATATTTTAAACTGGACCCTTAATATTTTGTACAGACTCTAAACAAATGTCTTCCATGAATAATTTCTGCGTTGCTCTGTACAGTTTAACAAAGGATCACAATTGTGGGCCAGGCACCTGTGATCCAGTACTTGTGTAAAATGTTCTGCAGTAGTGTGTTTTTTTCTGAATTTAAGAAAAAAAGAAAATGTTTAATGTTGCACTTTTAGCATTACTCTCAGTCTCTGTAGAAACCCCACTAATGTTGTTTTTCTTTGAAAATCTTCTGGGTTCTTGTTTTAATAAACACACCTTTACACACCTGGGCTTTCGCACATAGCACTTTTAAAATGAAACAATAGAAGCTAGATTGCTGTAGTGTATTGTAATATGTCAGAATGTCTGTGTGAATCATATGAATACACTAATCATCGAAAAAAGCTGCAAGTTAACAGTGATGTTAACCCTCCATGAGTCATCCTGTTAGTGCCGGCACCATTGGCAGACGGCTGCACGATGCATGTGCGCAGACCGCTACAACGACTGCCCTTAACACCATGCCAACATTGCCGAAGACTGGTGTCATGCCAGACTGTCATGGAGTGACTCAGAATGGCAGCAGGTCATCTTCCAACCGACCAATGAAACCATGTGTGGAGGCACTGTGGTCAGCGCCAAGAGTAACGGTTTGTTGTCACACGTCAAATGTTCAGAAGGCCTGGTGTCACTCCACCTCCACACCTACCGCACCATCTGCAGGAACTGTGTGAGAATATTCAAGCTGCATGGGATGGATTATCGCAGGACCCCATTAGGAACCTCTACAACTCCATCCTGAGATGTCTGGCATTGCAGTCAGATACTTCCTTTTGGGTTAAGTGTCAGAGGCATCAAAGATGGAAGAGACATTTCACTCTTTAAAAAAATTAATTGGAAAGCTAGTAGCTCTCAACATAATTCCCTTTTTCCCTTACAATAAATGTGGTGTCCCAGCGCCACACTCAGAGGCACTACTTCTGTATGTGTAGCTCAATGAATTTTGTCCATATCAGTCTAAATTTATCTTTATTTATTGTTTCTGGTAACCTATATCTTCCTTCCCAATAGCACTGCAATCCCACACCTCCTTCTGGGTGCAACTATTCTTTTGATGATGGGCGTAATACTGAATGCTTTTTAAATTAAACAGCCCCCCCACACACCTACAGTTCAAAAGTCAAAATGACTTTGTGGATCATTTGAACATTATAGAACATTATAGAGCAACTTTTTATGCAAATAACACAGGAAGTACAAAAATCTATGTCAACGGTTTTGTTAATGATTTGGTCGAATTGCTTGTAGCACTGTTTCCTACCTAGCCATTTCTTTATTAGTTTTTTTCTTCTATCTAATTGCTGTACATTGTGTGTATGTGTGTGTATAAAGCTGCTGATTCTGTGCTCCTGTCCTCCCACGCACTTTAGGTTGAATTCCCTTTGCATCTTAGACGCATTTTCCACTCATCTCTCTCGTTCTCTCTCTTCAGATCAGTGTTACTAGCCTTTTGAATATGTACACCATGTCTGTTACAATGACAGGTGTGATGCACTAAAATTAATTGATCCACATGAATGCCGTATATAACACCATCACTGCAAATGTCAAATGTAAGTAAACCAAAAGACAAAATCATGTTTCAATTGATCTCTGCTCTTCCACAGAGTTTTTTAATCTTACATATCTACTACACATCCTACACATCAGCTCATTATCAAGGCCTTGATAAGGTTAAAACTGAGTTGTTAGAGCAACAAAACACTCAAACATGCAGGAGCTGTAGTGGAAAACAGCAGATGTGGATGTTTGGATGCAAATATGTCCCAAAAAATGTAGACTGATTTTTGAGTATTTTTTAAATGGTCCACAAATATTTGGATGTTGACAAAGTTGTTGTCTAGCACCTACTGCTGGTCCAACCTAAAAATACTCTAATTTGTTACAAGTGAATGAATTAGGTTTATTCAACCTTAAAAAAGGACTCGTAATAAAACATATTCAATTGCTTGTAACAAAATAGAGTACTTTTTTAGGTTGCACTTTTTATAGTGCAGGTATTTACATCCAAATTAGGTAAACAGTATAAATTACCATCATCTTCACATATGCCCCCCTTTATGGGGCTCAGAAGAAAAAACTGTTATAAAATAAATTGTCTTATTTATTACTTGACTTATCTGTTTTAATAGGTAAATCGTTTTTTAAATGCTGTAAATCCTTTGCAGTCAATGACTGCCTAAAGTCTGGAACCCACAGACAACCCCAGATGCTGAGTTTCTTTCCTGGTGATGCTGTTTTGTCTTTAGTTCCTGACTGTTCCTGGGGAGTTTTACCTTCAGTTCTGCTCACTTGGATTAGGATCAGTTGGCTGACTTGGACTTTGCAGAACATTACACTTCACAAGTAAACTTGCTTTCACAATGTACTTCAGCTCATTGTTCATCCGCACTGTGAAGCATTGAGGAACAGGCTGAATCTAAGCAAACAACATAGTTGTATAAACTTCAGAACATCAACAACACTACCTCCAGAAGACGTGGTCTGCTTTGAATCTTGAGCAGTTTGTTATCTACCCGACGTTCTGGTACAAGCTTTGTTCTCATCTGTCCATAAGATGTTCCTTTAGAACTGTACAGGCTTTTAGATTCTAATTTGCTCACCCTGACTTTACATCTTGTGGTAAACCCTCTGTATTACTCTAGTTGTTGCTTCTGTTGATTGTTGACTTTGACACAGATAGCCCAAATCCCTGGAAGGTGTTGTAATATGGCCGACTGAAGGTTTTTCTTCACCAGGGTGTTCTCAGGGATCCAGTTATTTTCCATTGCCTCCTGGGCCCTTACATATCTGAGCTGGCCAAGGCATTCTTTCTCTTAAAGAATGTAGTAAATATTGGGTTGGGCACACCCAGCTCTCTGATGGGTTTGTTTTGATTTTTCAGCCTAAACTAGCAGTGAAGCTCTTTGGACTTCATTTTGAGACTAAACAGGAAACGGTTCCAAATGAAATTAACTCCTTTCATCTGCTTACTAGTTTTCTAAATAGTAGGGTGATTGCCGACACCTGATCATAGAACAGCTATGCAGCCAACTGTCCAATTATTTTTCAACCCGTAAAAGCGAGGGGACTCTGTATGAAAATGGATGTAATTCCTACACTGTTTTTTGGATATAAATACCCTCAATTCAGCTCATATTCAGTATTTAAGTTCAACTTCAATATGCTATGCAAATGAACAATGACTATTGACAACACCAAATATCTATGGCCCTAACTATATTCAGTATACGGTAGGTTAGCCCTTCCCTTTCAACCTGCAGTGGTTTAGTTCCAGCTATTCACTTTACAGCAGTGTAGTGCGCCCATTTGGTCTACAGCAGTGTAGCCCCAGCCATTCCCACTGAGGTGAGTGATGTTCCTGCAGTCAGCTTAAGTTATTGGAGTTTCTCATTTAGCACTTATGAAAAAAACTGCAACCCGTTTGTGTCTGAAGAAGAGTAGCAACAAAGCAACACCAGGCCAGCGTAAACTAGCTTGGGAATCATTGTTATTCAGTTTTATTGTAATTGTCTCTTGCTTGTTATTCAGGAGGCTTCTAGTGTTTGTTAGCAACGTTGACCTCATAGCTGGAGTGTTAAGCTAAATTTGGACACCAAACATGAATCGCACAATTTTTATTGCAGAAGCATAATCTCACACTGAAATTGTAGAAAAATGTAAAAAAAATCCCTGACAAAGAAATCATTATTTTTCGTAAAATCACCTGTTCCACAATTATTGGCACCCCTAACAATTCCTGGAAAATAAATGTAATTGAAGCATTTCTGTCATTTCTACTGTAGTTTATAAAGTTGATCACAGTATCTAGGATCCTTTAATTAGTACTTCATCACTTCCTGTTTCGCTGGGGTATAAATATGACGTGACACAGAGGCCTATTTCTTTTATCCACTCTTCAACATGGCAAAGACAAGAGAACACACCATTCAAGTAAGGCAGATGTGTGTCGAACTTCATAAGTCAGGCAATGGCAACAAGAAAATAGACACTTGCTTCCATCTGCCCATATCTACAGTAAGAGGAATCATCAAGAAGTTTAAAACAACTGGAACAGTGGGAAACAAGCCTGGATGAGGACGCAAGTTTATCTTGCCTCCACGCACAGTGAGGAGGATGATAAGTGAAGTAAAACGTTCTCCAGAGCTCCCTGTTAGAGTATTGCATCAAAAAGTAGCATCTTGGGTCACAAAGTCTCCATAACAACCATCAGGCGCTATCTACATGCCAATAAGCTGTTTGGGAGGCACGGAAAAAGCCTTTTCTTCCTTACAAGCATAAACGTAAACATCTGGAGTTCGCTAAGCGGTACTGGGACCGTGTGCTTTGGTCAGATGAGACCAAGATAGAGCTTTTTGGCAACAAACACTCTAAGTGGGTCGGGCGTAACACAAAAGATGAGTATGCGGAAAAGCACCTCATGCCCACTGTGAAGTATGGGGGAGGATCGGTGATGCTGTGGGCCTGTTTCTCTTCCAAAGGCCCTGGGAACCTTGTTAGGGTGCATGGCATCATGAACTCTTTGAAATACCAGGACATTTTAAATCAAAATCTGGTGGCCTCTGCCCGAAAACTGAAGATGGGTCGTCACTGGGTCTTTCAGCAAGATAATGACCCTAAACATGTGGCCAAGTCTACACAAAAATGGTTCACCAGACACAAAATCAAACTCCTCCCATGGCCATCTCAGTCCCCAGACTTCAACCCAATTGAAAACCTGTGGGGTGAGCTGAAGAGGAGCGTGCATAGGAGAGGATCCAGGACTCCGTATGATTTAGAGAGGTTGTGCAAAGAGGAATGGTCGAAGATCCCTCTCTCTGTATTCTTCCATCTTGTGAAATGTTATAGGTGAACATTAAGTACTGTCTTGTTGGCAAAAGGGGGTTGTACAAAGTATTAACATCAGGGGTGCTAATAATTGTGGCACAGATGATTTCATGTAAAGTAATAATTTCTTAATGTGGGATTTTTTTCCCACTGAATAAATGCACTTGATTTTTTTCTTTTTTGCATTGTTGTCCTATATTATTAAAACAAAAAAGGAAGAACTTATTAGAAGCTTAAGAACACATCTTAATGAGGGGTGCCAATAATTGTGGAGGGCGCTGTGCATCTTGGAAAATGGTTTAAATTAGATTTTCATGCTAAACTATTACTTTAATGCCATTTTATTCTAAAGGTTCTAGCAGGCCAGAGGGTGAATATCTGTATCCATATATGTTGTTTATGTGTAGATGGTTATTGTAGAACCTCTACAGTTCACCTCCTCCTGCAGGAATGCCAACTGAAGGAAAAGTCTCCAAATTTGTCATGTTCTGCAGCTTTGAAAGTGGTTTAAGGCAACATGATCATTAAAGTGTTTTGGCTTTAGGACTTTTCTGACATTTTGTGTGAAATTGATATTGATTTTCCTAATGCCATCTTCCCCAGGCTTATCCGTAATACCCAATTTGTGAGACGTTTTCACATTTGAAAGGGTTTTTTGATGATCCCCCTGGTTACGAATGATGGAACCTTGTCTGTGTGATGTCGGTTTACCTTTCTATTCATTTTTTAAAGATCCTCCATCCATTAAATTTTTAGCAGCAGCTTTTATAGCACAAGTGCTCCCTTCTCCAGAAAGGAAATGGATTCCGAAAAAGACTGAAAGTGACAAATAATTGATGAAGTTGTCACGGGAGGTGTGAAGCGAGTGAACTTCTCGAGTGAACGATAAGGCAGAGAATGGATGGAATTCCCTAAACAGACCGTTCACTTTCTTTAACAATGTCCTGTCAATTTCAGTCTGGATAAAACTGTTCTTTTATGTGTTTTGTGATTTCAGTACACTGATCAACCATAACATTAAAACACCTCCATGTATCTACGCTCGTGTTCCTATTTATCAGCTCCCCTTACCATATGGGTACAGTTTGTAGTTCCATGCACAATGCTTGAACCTGTTCCTAAACAGTCCACTTATGAGAAAGTTACATTACTCACAGTTTATATCTCATTTCTGCAGATAGTCTTGAGTACAAACATGCTTTTCACTTGCCTAGCCAATAAAGCTCTTCTTTATTAGCCATTGACAACGTAAGATTCATGTTATACTGTACCAATTATTATTATTATTATTATTATTATTATTATTATTAGTTGAGTATTAGTAAGAGTTCATGTTATATTATTGACAGTTTGTCAGTGACAAAGAACTGGGCTCGATGCGCGCAGAGCTAAAAGTCAAAGGAGGTTTATTCAACAAATTGACAGTCAAGCACAACAGCAAAATCCAGGCAATCATAACAAAAGGGTAATGCAG
>JAVGWN010003346.1:0-10378 GCA_034552555.1 Semaprochilodus insignis | reverse complement strand
CACTGCTCGCTGGATGTCTGTAATCGTGGCTGTTGGGTCAGTCAGGTACAGAGATAAGACCCGTCCTTGCTTACGTCACATGTGCAGCCGAGCGTGAAACTTGGATCATTAGCATGTCTCACCATGTCAAACCTATACAGTCTTTTAGGCTCTGTTTTAGGCTCTGAACTTCATGTACTGGCTGGAATATTATCCAATGGAACAGTGGTTGGTGTGGCTCAGCGGATAACACCACTAACCTCCAGGGAGCCACCGCCCCATGTGGGAGATGGGGGTTCGATTCCCGGGTCTGGGTAACTATGCTGTGCTACACCAATAAGAGTCCTTGGGCAAGACTCCTAACACTACATTGGCCTACCTGTAATATGAATGACCTTGTAAGTCGCTCTGGATAAGAGCGTCAGCTAAATGCCTTAAATGTAAATGTCTTAGTTTCAGTCCTGACGTTGATTCCTTCTGGGTGCAGCTGGTCTGTTGATGATGAGCGTATACTGAAAGGGAAAGCTGGTCAAAAACACTGAAATTTCAGAACTGAATATTTAACACCTTAAATGAGAGAATTATTCCGAGTGTTATTAATTAGCTCTGGTTTCAGCGTCTGAGCTCAGAGCAGTTTAGACTGAGAGAGAAAGGTCAGTAGACTAATTAGGATGATGAACGTTCTGTGAAGATAAATACCCAGCAGGATGCTAACGCTGCTACGGTCATATATGCTAATGCAAATATCAGTCCTGCAGGGCTGCTGGGGGATTCATCTACCAATTAGGCTTCAGCCCTAATAACACTCAACATTTAATAAACAGGTCCACTTTATTCCTAATCAGAATCGTTTGTGGAGTAACAATAATAATAATTAATAATAATAAATAATAATAATAATAATAAATAATAATAATAATAATAACAATAATAATAATCCAGACTGTTCTGAATCATGCGGAAGGGACCTGATTAAGCTTAACGAGCCTGCTTGATTAAGAGCCATCTCGTTAGTCTAATCAGGTGATGTTTTCCAGATTGGCTCATACACCTGCACACACTCCATCTCTGCTGCCGCCGTAAAGGGGAGCTCCACCGGTTCTCCAAATTCCCTGCATAATCAGGGAAGTTCAGACATAAACAGAGTCATTCAGAGTGGCTTGGTGTGAAACGCTCCGTTCTAGATAAAGTCAGAACTGTTACCACAGTGGTGGTGAATGGAACTAGACGTCCACCTCTAAAAGCTCCCTCGCAGAAAGTTACTACAGAGCAAGAACAGGTGCTTTAACGGTTCCTTGTACATGCATTTTTAAGATCTGGAATGCAGTTTGTGCAGCGGAACAACGTCAAGAACACATGAGAACATATTTTGAGAAATGGCCTACAGGCTTAAAAATGAAAACAAATGGTTCTATGTTGGTACACGAACACTCAAAAAAGTATTTGTATGACTATTGGGTTCGTTAGATTGTGAAAAGTTCTTCATACTGGTGGAATGTGGTCCATGCTATAAACAGTTCTCTAAATTTACAGAAAAAGGTTCTGTGTAGCACAAAAAAGGGTTCTACTTTAGTTACAATTCATGCTTGTAGCAATAGAAACGAACTATTGGTGGTATGAAGAACCATTTTCTCTACTAAAGAACCCTTGAAGAACCTTTTTATATGTATGATTCTGCGCTAAGATCAGTCTGATCTACGGTACCAGTCAGTTTACACACAGCTCCTCAGAGCAGGTTCTTTTAATGCTTTACACTAGAGATCTAACTACAAACTAGCCCTCATGGAATTATACAGTCCACCTTAAAACCCTCTCATGGAATTATACAGTCCACCTTAAAACCCTCCAGAATGGACCTTTACAGGAGGATGAACCAGCTTTCTTAATCTGCAGTGGAGCTGATAGAACAAGGTTTATTACTAAGCGGGTTTGGAGCAATTCTATTGGTCGGTCCCTCATGAATATTCACTAAGCTGAAAGGAGAACTAGAGCTTTTACACTGTGCAGAAAAAGAGATCAAAGTTTTACACCACTAAATATATATTAGAGGTGGAGATATGGAGAAATATCATACTGTGGTACATCAAGAGGGTATGTGGGGTATCAGGGTATGTACTGGTTCAGACTCTCATCAGTTGGACCTGTTAAGGCCCAATCCCATTTCTGATTTTTACCCCTCCCCCTTGAAACTGAGTTATAAGGGGTAGTGGTTGAAATCTCCCCCCTATGAAATGGGTCGACCCTTCAAGACCTGGATACATCATCAGGTGTCGTCAGAGGCTTTTATGTAAACAGAAGAAAATCAGGACTTCAGTTTCACACATCAGTCAGTCAAACGAGTCACCAATAAACAAGAGCACCAACAGAACCTACAGTACTCCATTAACAGGCTGCTAGCGGAGCTCTGTAGGCGACCCTGCCGGTCTGCAGTGACAGCAGAGGAGGGTGGAGTTCAGCTCCTCACTGCTCAAATACATTTAGGACATCATATGACCTCAAACAGGGGGGCCATTATTTATTATCACCACCAAGAATTCTTCAGTGATATGAAGCTGAACTGAGCTCTTTAATCTCCAGCTTCATGATCCAGTTTCCCCGTTCCACCTTAAATTGTGTAGCAACCTCAGGTACCAGAATGTAACTGCTGCACCATTTAAGGTGGAACGGGAAGTTTCGCTAGGTAGCGGCGAGACATCAGCGTATTACTAGTGATCTTTACACACGTTATGATGAAAATGACCATAAAACGCTGTTACCATGGTGATCTTACAGTACAGCGGCTTTAACAGAGACAGTACTCATATTTATGGGTCTCTCTGGTCGCTCGTGCAGCCATCTTGCCGATGATCCGCAGGGCATTCTGGGAATTTACTCATAACGCTCCGTTTGGAGTGTTCCTCTGAAAAATCTCCGTTTGAAGGGCCATGTAGCCCTAACACTTCACCCCACCCCTCCATCTCAACACCAACCAGGACCACCCTACCCCTAGACCTGAACACGCATAACGGAGGGGTGGGGCCCAGTGTTAGGGGGAGAGGGGTGTAATGGGATTGGGCCCAAGTGTACGACTGTAGAGTCTTTAATAGCACCAACAACATCCACTTAGAGGGGTGTACCTAAACTTTTGACTGCTAGTGTATTTCATGATGTGTTGCATATGGTTCTTAGAAATATCAATTCTTCTATTGTTCAGGTGTCAAGTTTGGAACAAAAGCAGAACCTTTTTGTGCTCCCAGTTCTACATAGAAACATTGTCTTTACTAAAGAACACTTGAGGAACCAAGTGTGCAGTGTGCTGCTGTAAGTCGTTGTGTAAGAAGCAGGTTAAGATGATGTGGTGGAGCTTCGTGTGTCTCAGACGAAGAACCTTCACCTTCCCAGCCTCATAGAATCATGTGATTGAGGGGGGAACCGAGCTCACAAAGGGAACCGAGCTAACAAGGGGAACCGAGCTAACAAGGGGAACTGACAACAACAAAAGCTGGGGGACGAGTTAGACAAGAAAACAACAACCTGACGGGGTGAAAAAACGATGGACGGTTTGGAGAGAATCCAACAGCACAGTATTATCACTTAACAAAACATACACTCAACACAGCATGGTGTTCAGGTTGGAGCGTTCTGTGGCTGTTTGTATGTAGATGTAGGCACGGCTGGGTGGGTGTGATTGGACCCCCTCAAGGTTGACCTTTCTGGGTGATTATAGCTGTTCACTGACATTTCCCTCCAGCACTTCATCACTTTATCACAGAGCACCTGGTACTCAGACATGTACAGAGAACACTGGTCTCGCAAACCAGAACCGCTAGAATCGGACCGGATCTAACCCTAACCCTAGATTTAATCTCTTAATTCAGAGCTCAGTTAACTTCACCACCTTCTTTAATGGTAAAGTTGAAAATGCCCATTACCAGGGTTTACTGGAGTAGGTGATGTGAGGAAGCCCCGGTAATGTAAGGAAGCCCCGGTAATGTGAGGAAGCCCCGTTAATGTAAGGAAGCCCCGGTAATGTGAGGAAGCCCCGGTAATGTGAGGAAGCCCCGTTAATGTGAGGAAGCCCCGTTAATGTGAGGAAGCCCCGGTAATGTGAGGAGGCCCGGTAATGTGAGGAGGCCCATAATGTGAGGAGGCCCATAATGTGAGGAGGCCCAGTAATGGTAGGTAATGCTTGGAAGACCCGGTAATATAAGGAACCAAGAAAGGGCCAGTCAAGCAACTGCCCACTTTAACAGCAACAAAACCGACCAATCACAGAGCGCTGCTTTACATAACAAACACATATAATGAATAACGTCACTGTAGTTAAATACCATCACTAGATTATCTAACATCCACATGGTCATCAGGTCATAACGCTCGTCTACCCATCTACACATACATACATTCATCTATGCATCTATCCATCCATCACCCCTTCATACACCCCTCCATCCATCCATCACCCCTCCATACACCCCTCCATCCATCCATCACCCCTCCATACACCCCTCCATCCATCCATCTACCCCTCCATCCATCCATCACCCCTCCATACACCCCTCCATCCATCCATCCATCCATCCACCCCTCCATCCATATATCTTATTGAGGCTGAAAATGTTGCTACACTGGCAGTAACGCTGCAGTGATACACAGCTGAATCTCATATATTATATTTATGGGTATTATTTAATTGGTGCATGTTTTCACACACTCTCGCATACTCTCAGACACACACACTCAGACACCCTGACACACACACTCTGACACACACACTCTGACACACACACTCTGACACACACACTCTGACACACAGTGAGCAGTAATGCAGTTCAGAGTGTTTGCTCACCTCACACTAATCAATAACTTTGATTACCTCTGCAGGTTGATCACACTGCCCTCCGGTGGACACGAGTAGGTCCAGAGGAAACACAGGAAGCCCCCCGAGGGTCTGTCTGAAGGTCAGATCTAAAGGCCAGACTGTTTTTGTTCCTCAGATTGAATGACTGACCTGCTGAAAAATAACAACTCCGTCATTTACCACAAATTCAATTAACACACACAAAGACTGACCTTCACCTGCGCCGCGTTCACCGGTGAAGGTCACCATCAGGCTAAAACAGACCATCATCTCTCAATACTGGCTAATTACATCACTATTAATATCACTGAGGAGGTCAGACTGACGAGGACCACTGATAATTACCCTTTCTACACTACCAGAGGTCTGGACACGCCTCCCCCACAAAGACTTTCAGCATCTTCACGTTTTAGATTAATACTGAAAATGTTAGAACTCTATAATAACTCACACGCACACACCTGAGTAATTTTACCATGATGGTGTGTTTAAATGGTACACAGTGAAGACTGAACCTCACACACACGCTAATCCTAATTTAGCGAAAAATGTATTATTAATCGTTAATTACTGAAATGAACAATAAAAATAACATTATATTAGTATAAACAACCAGTAAGACTTATTTATAAATTAATATCAGTCCTAATAAACTTAACAATCCAGAATGAAGCTTAAATAAAATAAACTGGAATCATGTCCTAATGAATTTACTGAAATCCAGAAAGATAAAATTAATTAATTCATTCTGATAAAATTAATATCTGGAATGACGTTCTAATAGAATTAAAATCTAGAATAAAGTTCCAATAAAAAGTACTAATGTTCTAGTAACATGAAAATCTAGAAAGAAGTTCCAATAAAACTAAAACCAGAAAAAAATGTACAGTCCACAATGAAAGGTCTAATGTTCAACTAACATTAAAATTAACTTCCATGATAAAATTCTAATCAAATTAAAAACAGAAAAAATATATGTTCTAATGAAACTGTTCTGATGAAATTACTGAAATCCAGAAAGATAAAATTAATTAATTAATTCTGATAAAATTAATATCTGGAATGAAGTTCTAATAGAATTAAAATCTGGAATTCCAGAAAATTTACAAACCAGAATAAAGTTCTGATAAAATTCACATTCAGAATAATGTTCTACTAACACTAAAATCCAGAAGAACTTACCACCCAGAATAAAAGTTCTAACGAAATGACTATCTGGAATGAATAAAATTACAATCCAAAAATTAAGTTCTAATAAAATGAACCTCCACAATAAAATTTTAATAAAATTAAAAACCAGAAAGAATGACGATCCAGAATAAAAGTCTAGTGTGAAATAACACAGTTCGTATGGAAGGTCTACGTGCTCCTGGTTGTTCCTGTATGTAGATTAATGTGACGTGTGGAGTTCTTATTCCGTTAGGATCTGAAGAAGTGCTGCACCGTAAGTTCACCGTGTTTCCCGAGGAGGTCTGAGTGTGGATGAAGGTGAGATCTGTTAACATCATGTTTCACCTTCACCGTGTTTCAGCAGACACTCATTCCTGAAGGTCGGGCCAGGTGAGATCCCATAGGCTGTTAACCTGCATAAATTAGCATCTAATTACATTCCGGAGGTGAACCGAGGGGCTCTGGAAGAGAAACTCATCTTGTGGCCTTAAATTACACAGGGAGCATTAGTATTTATGAGCAGGTCCGCTGGGTGCAGGTGCAGCTGTCTGTTACTCAGACTGAGGCTTTTGTTTTCTCCCTGCTAGAGCTTATTAATGCATTTCAATTCCGGCTTCCATTTGACATCCGGAATGATGTCTCAAGGACGAGCGGGCTGGGTTTAAAGTGCAGTCGTACATGTGTAAGCAGGTGTGGAATGAGGACTGATATTAGGGGCTGTGGGAGGGAGCGGAGCAGGACAGAAGTGTAACTCAGAGGGAGCCGTTTCTATCTGGACAATACAGACACTAATTCTCACTCCAGAGCACGGAGCAGGAATACGTACTCTGCGGGCGCTACGGTTCTCTATAGGGATCAAATCATTTGACATGACTCACTCAAATGATTCATCCCATCTGATTCATTCTGAGTATCAGGAGTTTAATCTAAGCAAGGTTTCCAGAATCCCGTTTGGTTGTCCTACATTCATATACTGACAGATCAAATCAATAATTTACATAAATAAAAACACAAGACCGAGTCCAAATGATCTCCAGACAGAGACAAGAGACATTCCAAATAATCGAGAGACAAAGACCAGACGAGTCCAAATGAGACCAAAATAAACTAAGACAGAATGATAAGACAGACCAATTAGACCTAGACCAAATGATGCAGAGCGAGATGAGAACAAGTCCAACATCAAGGCCTCAAGACTCGGCCCATATGATGTCAAAACCAAGACAAGACAGAGTCTAAACGAAGTCAAGACTGAGACAAGACACATTCCGAATGGTGTCAAGACTGAGACGAGACTGGGATCAAATTATGTTGAGACAGAGACAAGACTGAGTTCAAATCATGTCAAGCCCAAGACCAAATCATGATGAGACAGAGGCCAAATCATGTCAAGACTGAGACGGGCCAGAATCCAAATCGAGTCAAGACTGAGAGGGGCCAGAATCCAAATCATGTCGAGACTGAGACGAGCCAGAGTCCAAATCATGTTGAGACTGAGACGGGCCAGAAGCCAAATCGTGTCAAGACTGAGACGAGCCAGAGGCCAAATCATGTCAAGACTGAGACAGGCCAGAATCCATATCGAGTCAAGACTGAGACGGGCCAGAATCCAAATCATGTCGAGACTGAGGTGAGCCAGAATCCAAATCGAGTCAAGACTGAGACGGGCCAGAATCCAAATTATATGGCAAAGAGGCAGAGACAACACTAAGACCAAATGATTTTGAAACAGAGACGAGACGTAGTCTAAATGATGTAGAGACTGAAACAAGACTGGTCTCATTATCATCTCGGTCCGAACATCATTTGGACCTATCTTGTCTCTGTCTTAATATCACTGTCTGTTTGTTGAAGTTCATTGGTCAAGACTAAGACAAGAGTGAGCCCAAATGAGGTCGAGACTGAGATGAGACCAAGACCGAATTATGTCAAAACCGAGATACGACTGAGCCCAAATGATGTTGAGGCCAAACTAATCTGGAGACTGAGACAGGACAGATTCCAAATGATGTTGAGAATGAGACGAGACAAGACCTAATGAGACTAAACGACTTCAGACTGAGACGAGGCTGGTCTCAGTCTCCTCAGTGATGGTCTCATGCTCCTCTCAGTCTAAACATCATTTGGACTGGTCTTGGTTTCAGCATCACCCGTTTTGACAGCGTTGGGTCTGGGCCTCCCCTCTACGTTGACATCATCGCTGTCTGTGTCCTTCCCATGGTGCCATGATTAGCTTGTTTATTGGTCAGAACTGAGACGAGAATGAGTCCAAGTGAGTTTGAAGCCAAGACGAGATCAAGTAGAAGTAGAGCTAGTGATGAGACCGTGTTCCTGAGGTTTGAAGTAAATGATCCCATCCTCCACAGGGAACTCGTTTTAATCCACGGACCCTGGCCCGGCGAAGGTTACGGCATGTTCTATATGTCATGTCAGATTATTTCCAGCCTGAACAAACAGAACCTGCACGTTAAAGTCTGCAGAACCCTTCATATCTCTGTGTTCTCTACAGAGGATGAGTCAACAAACCAACAAACAGGCAGTTTGACCAGGGGCGTTAAAGCATTAGCATATGACTGTGGGTTATAAAACACTCCCCCCCTGCGGCGCCGCGGTGGTCCACGCTGCGGCTCCATGCGTACAGAGGCGCTGGGGGCTAAGGGCTCACGCTTGAGGAATCGTGTAGCGAATGTGGACTGGAACTCTGATTAATATGGAAATCTGTCCCGTCAGACACGTTAGAAGCTCTTCAGATGTGAATTGGCCAGCGGGGAGGCTTCCTGTGTTTCAGTGGTTCTCCTGATGCATCCTGCTGGATCCCGCTATGTCACAGGCTGCACGGGAAAAGTGGTTAGTTAATCCGGGAGCTTTCTGTCGGAAAGGGGGTTTCACAGTCGCCTCTGCTCCGGAACAGCAGAGAGAAGTGGATTTGTCTCTCTTCATCACCATTTGTGTTCATTATGGAGCTTCTGACCCTATGGCACTCATCTCAGGGGTCCATCCATCCATTCCTCCCTCCATTTGTCTGTCCCTAAAGTCCCTCCATCCGCAGCTGTACTTGCTCCGTCGTCTCTCCAGGCTCTCTGCAGTCCAGCCAAGCAGAACACATTCAGCTTGACCTGCACTTGAACTCAGTGTCATGTGGCACAAACCAGAGCCTCTAGAAGCTTCTGCACATTCCCATCTCAGCTTCTGCCGTCAGGGGTCTCCACTCCCGTGTAGCTGATTAACCTAGACTTGGGTTCTGAAGGCCTGGTGTTCACAGGAACCTGTGCTCTAAGGGTTCTATGTTCCCAAGCTCCTTTGTTCAAATAGGTTTACATTCCCAGGGCCCAGTGATTTGAGGGTTCTGTGTTCCAAGGGTCCTATTTTGGAAAAGGATCCTATGTTGTTCCCAGAAGCTCCTGTTCCAAGTCTCTATGGTTCTACATTTCCAGTGCTCAATGTTACTGGGTCCATATGTTCTCAGGATTCTATATTCCAAGGGTTCTCTCTTCACAGAGCCCAACTTTGAAAGTGCTGTATGTTTCCTAGGATCTTATTTTGGAAAAGTGTCTGTGTTTCCAAGGCCTTAATATCCCCACATTTCCATGTTCTAAGGGTCCTATGTTGAAAGTGTCCTAGGTTTCCAGGGCCCTATGGGTTCAGCATTCCCACTTTTCCATGTTCAATGTTTCCAGGGTCTAATGTTTCCAGGGACCTGAGTCAACATTCCAAGGGTCCTATATTCCAAGGGTACATTTCACTAGCTAGCTTGTTTTGCTTGTGTTATCATAGCATCCACTGCCACTGAGTGTAACAGATTCCACAATAGTACAGGTAGGGTTCCACGATACTACAGGTAGGGTTCCACGATACTACAGGTAGGGTTCCACGATACTACAGGTATGGTTCCACAGTACTACAGGTATGGTTGCACAGTGCTACTGGTATGGTTGCACAGTACTAAAGGTATGGTTCCATGACACTACAGGTATGTTTGCACAGTGCTACTGGTATGGTTCCACAATACTACAGGTAGGGTTCNTTCCGCGATACTACAGGTATGGTTGCACAGTGCTACTGGTATGGTTCCACAATACTAAAGGTATGGTTCCATGACACTACAGGTATGGTCCCACGATACTACAGGTATGGTTCCACGATACTACAGGTATGGTCCCACGATACGACAGGTATGGTTCCACGATACTACAGGTATGGTTCCACGATACTACAGGTATGGTTCCGTGATGTTACAAGTAAGGTTCTGCGATACTACAGGTATGGTTACGCGATGTTACAGGTAAGGTTCCACAACACTACAGGTATGGTTCCGCGATACTACAGGTATGGTTCCATGATGCTACAGGTATGGTTCCACGATACTACAGCTATGGTTCCATGATGCTA
>JAVGWN010003345.1:0-10378 GCA_034552555.1 Semaprochilodus insignis | reverse complement strand
GGAAGTAGCTGAATCTGCAGGTGTATGGAAGCGTACGGTCATACGGGTCTACCGGCAGTGGCTAAAATCCCAGTCTACAGGGAATTCTCAACGGAATTGGGCCAAGAGTGTCTGAACAGTGATGTGGCCTACATATTGGTGCTGGTGGAGGTATTACAGGGTATTAGGTACGTTTCAGTCACTGAGGACTCATTGTTTGTCTGGTGAGCTTGTGTTAAAATGGCGTCTAGAAGGCAGAGTTAATGGTACTTTCGCAAAGGTGCAAGTTACCCACTGTTGCCACCATCATACTATGCCAGATATTTGACCTTTATGCTGGTAATCAGACCACAACACACGACTTCCACTGTGCACAGTTCAATCTTAAGACTTGCATTTGTGGGTACAGCATTGGAAGAACCCAATCACAATTTTGAAAGCAGACTTGCCTCAGGAGTCAAGGGTCATGGTCATTCATTGGTGGGTTTTGGTCTTTTCCTTCACGAGCACAGATTTCTCCACATGCCATGAACCTTTTGAAGTTATTATGCACCATGCTCGCCGAAATGCCTAAAATCGTAGCAATTGCTGGCCGAGGAACAGTTGAACAGGTAAAGGTGAGTGTTAGGGAAAGTTACTGGCTAGGGGCAGACACTGATTTTCACATTGGAGGCACCAGTCGCTGGGGTCTTGTAAACTGTGGGCTCAGCCGGAAATGGGTCGGCTGGGGCAACGGCGGGAAATGGTGGTGCTTTGAACACTGCATGTCGGACTCTTCCAAAGAGAGGTTTGCTCTCTCCTTGGGTCTCATGCTCTCTCTCTCTCTCCTCTCTAACATGGACACCCTTCCATCAACGTGAATGCTACCATGAACTTGGCTTGAGCAGGCTGACCACGGGCTCATGGACTGAGCTGGCCCCTTTCGAGGTGATTCGGAGAATCAGACTTCAGGTAATTTGGTCTCTCAGTGTGTCCATCCAGTTTTAGGGACACACCTTTATGTAGGTTCACATCTCACAGCAAATTGCAACACGTAGGAGCAGTGTGTCTTAGCTACAGCCAGGGTCAGGAAATCTTGATTAAACCCTAGGCAGTTCGGTGGTTTGACTCCGTGTGCCAGTGGTTCCTGGGCTTGTAACAGTGGGCTATGAAGCTGTTAATAGAAAGGAAGCTTATGCCCAGAAAAAAAGGCCCACTAGAAAAGGTCCTACTGCAAATGTACAGTTTATCCTTATAAATCAATAGTGTAATCCACTCCATTATTCCGCCGCGTGTGCTATGAACACTCTAGTCTTCGCCCTTTCAAGTCGAGTAAATTGAAAAATGTGTTTATATGGCGTTTTTTTACCACAGACATTATTACTAAGCAGCTCTATAGAAGCCGCAGTGAGCAGGCCAAGGGCAACGGTGGCAAGGAAAAACTCCACAGGACAAAGAGGCAAGAAACCTTGAGAGTAACCAGGACTCTAAAGAGGAACCAATCCTCCTCTGGTCCACAAGCAGAACAATAACACAACAAGATCAATAGGAATAGAGAATTTGAGTCTAGAGAAAAGGGCATAAAAGCAGCTTGTGATTGGACAGAAGTATGTAGGCCGACCAGGTATAACCCAAGACTGTTAAAGTCCTATCAGAGTAACAATGAGAAACAGACATACTATCTAATCAATCCTAACATCTATGACTGAACCGTCTCAGTCCTTAGTTCTGGCTTGTGGTCTGAACAAAGCACAAAACAAACCGGAACGCCTGCGTCTTTCCATGGATGAGTTTCATGGTCTACATAACCTCATCGGACAAAAAAATGGTGGTAGTACTCCTGCAGATGGCGCTGCACGAGGATGAGGGGGCTATAAATACCTGCGGGATTCATAGATTGGGAAGAGGTGGTACAGTGCAGAGCTTCCTCTGCGGGCCATCAGGCCCTTGCAACTGGTCCAGAATGCAGCAACTCGACTCATCTTCAGTCTTCCCAGGTTCACCCACATCACTCCGCTGCTGCGCTCCCTTCACTGGCTTCCTGTAGCTGCACCCGCATCGGATTTAAAGCTCTGATGCCTACAAAGCCAAGAATGGACCAGCGCCGCCCTACCTTATGGCAATGGTTAAGAGTCAGTCTGTACCTCGAGCCCTTCGAGCTTCAAGTACAGCTCGGCTCGAACCCCCATCCCTGAAGATGCATGGAAGACAAGCGTCCAGACTCTTCTCTGTCCTGGCTCCCAGATGGTGGAATGAACTCCCACTGGCTGTCCGAACAGCTGAGTCTCTCGCAGTCTTCAAGCGCAGACTGAAGACCTGTCTCTTTGTAAAGCACTTCAGTGAGTGAGCACTAGTAGATGTGTATGCTGAAATACTTTGTTTTGCACTTACACTGGCCATAACCTGTCTTCTCTCTAGGTATGAGCGCTGGGTTGGGTTGCCAGGTAGTGCACTTGTGCTATATATATCTGTGTACTGTTCTCTCTAGGTATCAGCACTGGCCCTTGTTCGGGCACAGTGTCTGAGCTCAGGGTGAGTTTTAGACTCCTAACCTACTTACACTAGCTGGGAAACATTATCCGACGGAACACTAAGCACAGTTGTAAGTCGCTCTGGATAAGAGCGTCTGGTAAATACCTTAAATGTAAATGTCTCCATGTGTGGAAAATGGCTCCAAAGCAGATGTTAATGACTGGCTAAAAGGAGTGACTGCATTTGGGAGAGTTCCAAAGACCATAGTGTGAAGGAAGTAGCTGAATCTGCAGGTGTATGGAAGCGTACGGTCATACAGGTCTACCAGCAGTGGCTAAAATCCCAGTCTACAGGGAATTCTCCTCGGAATTGTGCCAGGGAAGGCATCCACCAAATCTGGCCCAACTGCACAACTCTTTGATGTAGCAAAAGTATCAGAACATTGATGTGGCCTACATCCAGAAACTTGCCCAGTACATGCCCAATCCAATCCCAGCTGTTACTGGTGCTGGTGGAGGTACCACACGCTACTAGGTGACTTGTGTTTTGTCTGGTGAGTCTATTCAAGTACTCGATGCGATTGCACCATATTATCCACAGATAGTAAAACTGAGTTAACGCTGTAAGAGGTTCCGCCCAGTTAAATTCGGAAAATGTTTCCAAAGTCCAAATGTTCCAGGCATTCCCATCTCCGTGAGATGCAGGGCTCCTGCATTTCTTAAGGGAGCAAACATGCCATTATTCCTGGCTAATTGTCTGTAATTACAGAGCCAGAGTGACTGAGAGTTAACCTCCACTGAAGACTCAGGCAGTGTACATTTTTGCCAAGGGCCTCAATTTGCCAGTCTTCGCACACTCCCTCCCCCCCAGCCCGTTTCAACTTCTGCAGCCCTTTGTTCTCTTCCAAAGCATGTCTGGCTTCAGACGTAATGCGCGAGGACAAACACTTGAAGAGGACTTTAAAACTTTAATAGTGTTATTGGGCAGCGAGAGGGAGCAGAGCGGAGTGGAGGGATGCGTACAGCAGATGACTGTACACTGTAAGACGGCGGGTTTTCTCAGCGGCTGCTTTTGTAGCCATCCCCGCTTAATTGTTAGCATAGCATGATGTGCTTGTCTGGGCTCTTGGGAGTCAAACCCCCGTCTACTAGGTGGACGGCAAAGGTGTTACGGTACGTGGCCACTTGCCTTTTCGCCTTGGCGCATGGCGCATCACGGGTTGTATCACGTCAAGAGCAGCCTTGCTGTTTCAACTATGCAAATGAACATGGCCGCCACGCTGCGTCTAGCCAATTGGGGAAGAGTAGGATGGTAGACCATACGAGCGTCAACCACGGAGGAAGAGCTCATTTACGGCTGTATCCGGCTGTCCGGAATTTTATGATGCCTCTATGATGACATCATCAGACAAACAGTTGCAGGGTGTGTTGGTGATATTAGCACATCACGCATGTCGTTCATATTTAATAGTTACTAAACTGGGTAACTCTTCCCATGAGCCCTGTATTCACAATGCTTTATGAATTATATAGCATGCATAATGCCTTATATTGTCTGGCATATGCTTATAATTACAATTAGTTATAAGTAGTTAAAATGACATTCATAACACTTCATAAGGTGAGATAATATGAGTTTTAATGTCAAGTGTCATAACACATTCTAAAATCCACTCATTAGAACACTGCTGACTGGAATATGATGGTGACATTTTACTTGAAAAGTGCCTACATAACACATTCATAACATCTCTGCCCAGAAATGAGACATTTCACAAATAATATATATATATAAAATTTGAAACAAAAACATAAACAAAGACTTTTATTTTGAAAAACATCTGTCAGTTAGTGACATAGTACTCCATAATAATATCATGTAAAACGTGCACTTCAGTAATGTTGATTTAAACATTCATGAATATACGTTATTAAGTATTTATGTCAGATGTTATGACTATTACGTAGGCACTCTTCAAGTGTTACCGATATGATACTGCGCTACAACAAGGTTCTGCTATAGCTCCTATATAACAACTGTTCATTAGGCTACATTACACCTACATAAGCTTGTCATGATGACTGACATAATAAACATTCATGCAGGTGTTGGGTTAAGTGCTTATTCCAACAGGCCTCATCTGCCATAAAGGCCACTTCAGCTAACCTGAATAGTGAATGGTGCTTATTGGAACAAGCATGTATAAACCTCAATGTAGGGTTATGTCAGTAGTTAGGACAAGCTTATGTAGGTGTCATGCCGCCTTATGCATATCACCCTACAGTAATATGTCAGTATTACTTTTTAGCTAACTGGTAACTGAACAGTCATATACTCTTACTTTATGAATTGTTAGACATGTAATTATAACTACTTCAGGGCATTTATACATGCACACGACTGCTACTATCAAGTGATACGCATGACATATAATGCCTTATAGATGCATTTCTGAAGTATTCCCAGTAGAGGGTTCACAGGAAGTGATCCCAGAAATTGTTAAGAAGCAACCCGTAAAATACAGTGTTAGTGAATGGTTATGTCTGCAAGCCTTTATAACACAGTTATAACTCTTTGTAAAGTAGTAACTGCTTTGTAAGCATATTTATAATGTTTCATAAGCATGTTGTTACACAAGTGCCACTATTCTTTATAATGGTCTTTGAATGGATAATGGGCTATGAAGCTTATAAAGCATTTATAACACATCAAAACAATTATAAACACATTATAAACAACCGAGTGTGTCAAGTGACTGATATTGTGTTATTATAAACTATTATCCTGTGATAGTAATAAGGGCTATACAGTATGCTACACCCTGACAACATCTAACATTTAGATGTAACCTAAAACCTTAGTCCCTTTACTAGAGGGTCTAAATGATGACACGGAGCAGATTATAGCTTATAATATGCTTATAAATGTTAATGTTAAGTGTCATTTGATTGATAATTAAATACAGGAAGTTACCTACATAAAAGGCAGTGTAATTATAGCAATACTTATGTTATAACGTGCTTATAAGCCACCAAAGAATGGACTGAAGTGTATTATTACAGACTTATGAGTTTGTAAGTATGCTTATAATATGTTTATAAATAAAATATATAAGTATCTTTTGCCTCAGAATTATATACTATGTATTTATGTACTCTGTATTATGTAAAAGGCATTGTAATGATATTTATGTTACAACATGCTTATAAGTCACCAAAGAATGAACTGCAGTGTATTATTACAGACTTATGAGCCATTATTAAAATTCATAAGTATGCTTACAAAGCATTGTTACTATGTTATAACTACTTATGAACACAAACTTCATAGAAACCATGTTAGCATAAGTTATAACATGTTTATAAATGTTAATAAGTATAATTTGCCTAGTTATATACAGGTAGTTATATATGTAAGACATTGTAATGTATATCGATACTTATAAGTCATCAAAGAATGAACTGAAGTGCATTATTACAGACTTATGAGATTATAAGTATGCTATAATATGTTTATAAATGTTAATAAGTATCATTTACCTCAGAATTATATACTATGTATTATGTAAAAGGCATTGTAATGATAGTCATACTTATGTTACAACATGCTTATAAGTCACCAAAAAATGAACTGCAGTGCATTATTACAGACATTTAGAGTTTATAAGTATGCTTATAATATGTTTATAAATGTTAATAAGTATAATTTGCTTCATAGTTATATACAGGTAGTTATATATGTGTATGGTATTGTAATGGATAGTGATACTTATGCTTATAAGTCCCCAAAGAATAAATTGGAGTGTATTATTACACATTAGAGACTATAGGTATGGTTATAATATGTTTATAAGTGTTAATAAGTATCATTTGCCTCAGAACTATATACTATGTAATTATATAATATGCATTATGTAACAGGCATTGTAATGATAGTCATACTTATGTTACAACATGCTTATAAGTCACCAAAGCATGAACTGCAGTGTATTATTACAGACTTACGAGCCATTATTAAATTTTATAAGTATGCTTACAAAGCATTGTTACCATGTTATAACTACTTATGAACACAGGCTTCATAGAAACCATGTTAGCATAAGCAGTTGCTAGAATGGAGCACATGACAATCGGAGGTAACTGTTAATTACCATATACCTGTATGGATATGTTTTCACCTGTAATGTCAGAGTGATGCTTGATAGGACCTGAACCGGAGATCAGCAGACGAATGCTGCACCTTTAACGGGCACTGATGAAACCTTTGTCACCTCGGCAAACAAACAAACAAACATCTGGAGCCTAACAGGCTCTTCAGAAGCTAATAACGTGGCTTATAGTTCCACATGGCCGAGCAAAAACAGTGTCACCTTGAGAGGGCACTGTTTAGTGCGGGCAGTAAATCATCGTTATGGCCAGTCATATAACAGCTCGGCTTCCAGCGGCGAGATCTTCCACTCGCGGTTATCAGTGACCAGAACACTATAGGACTCTCCATTACAGACAACCACAAATCAGCCGCGCCCGGACGTCCGGTCCGCGAGAGCTGTTATGGGGGTGTAAACCTCAAACTGAAACCCGAAACTTGAACACCCAATTTCATTCTGGTTCATTAGGGAACGAATCAAAGCAGCTGAACTACGGAGTAAATAACTGGGGTGTGCTCATCCACACTCGTACATGAGCACATTCGCTGTACACGTAAGTCTGCTTTTATAAATTCACCTATAGACTGGATCATCTATAAACAGATTATGTAGTAATACTGCGTGTGTTTTGTGAGAATACAGCCTGTATACTCTACAAGTATGAATATTTACACATATAACCTGAATTACAGATATGACCTCTTAGTTATGAACACGGATCGGAAATTGAGGAACGACGTCTTTGGAGTCACAGGCACAGTGCATCGAGTAGGGGGCCGATCGATTCGAGAGGTTAGTTTCTTGCTGGAATCCCGTGTAGTAAAGCACAACTCTGGAAGGCTTTTCTGGAATCGACTCTCGATTCCTGTGGCTGGAATCGATGGAATCCGGAATCCGTTACTGAATTTCACTGTTTCTTTACACTCGCCTCTGTTGTAATGTCCCTGTTCATCGACTACAGTGAAGAAACATGGAGTCGATAGAGTCGACTCTCAGTACTCCCACTCTTACAGTCATCAGCCAAAACTCGACTCGAACAATTGACTCGTTTGGAATCGACTCGTTTAGAATCGACTCGTTTGGAATCGACTCTTTTGGAACCGACTCTTTTGGAATCGACTCTTTTGGAATCGACTCTTTTGGAATCGACTCTTCATCACTGGTTCCACTTTCGACTGCTGGTGGACAGCAAGATGGCTAACATGAGCCGATGGCAGCGCCACTCAGGTACAGTTTTACTCTTCTCTCTGTTGAGCGAATCTGTTTGACAATAATTTAATTCAGATGGTTTAAGTTTTTTAGGTCTCTGTGACTTACATAGTGTGTTGTCGTGGTGATCTTTGAGGACAGGAGGGATATACGACGCAGGCTGAACACGGTGGTGTCGTTCAAGTTTAGTCTCTCCTAACTCAGTGTTTTAGTACTGAGGAGCTTCCAGAATTGATCAGCTTTGAAAACCCGGAGTTGGGAAGCGAAGACGCATGCGCGCTGTGGTCCTCTGCTCGGTGCACTGTGCCTGTGACACCACTGACGTATTTCTGACAGTCGGTTCTCACTTTTTTCGATCCGTGTTCATAACTAAGAGCTCGTGTCTGTAATAATTCAGGTCATATTTGTAAATATTTACACTTGTGAAGTTTACAGGCTGTATTCTCACAAAACACACATACAGCATTACGAGATAATCTGAGTGTGGACGAGTACATACCTGTCTTTAGACAGTCACCGTACTCCATACGGAATCACCTTCAGGGTGGTGCGGATGTTCACTACTGCTCTATCGGGTACTCACATGAGTTGCCGCTGTTGTTGGAAGGCACCACCAGAAGCTCAGCTCGAGGGTTCTTCACGATGTCCTGCCAGTGGATGGTGTCTGCGTGGCACAGGAACTTGTTCTGATCCACGTATACCCCGCCGTTCAGGATCTCTGATGGAGCAAGACAAGGGAAGAGCACTCGTCAGACCTTGGATTAGCTCGGCTCAGCTTTCGGTGTAAACAGCTTAGAACCGCAACACTGCTACGACTCCGAGAAGAGAGACTGTGGGACAGTAAACAAATCTCGGCTTAATCTTGGGAGGATAAACAGAGCTTATGAAAGATCAGTAGAGATTATGAAAAGGAGTTTATTATCCGTCTACCTGCACATTTCCTGTATACGTGTTACAACACAATGTGTGGGTATCAGTTTACACTCATCGTCAAAGTAACAGCTGCACCCAGAAGGAGGTGTGGGATTGCAGTGCTGTTGGGAAGGAAGATAAAGGTTACCAGGATCAATAACTGATGATAAATTTAGACTGATATGATCAATATTTATTGAGCTACACATACAGAAGTCTGTCTCTCAGTATGGCGTCGGGCCACCATGTTTGCTAACCCAACATGCCAGACGTCTTGGCATGGAGCTGTAGAGGTAACGCTCCCATTAGCTAGGCCTCTGGAAGCTTGACAGAATGCCTCTATCTAAAACACTCTGTTAGAGCTCCTGTGTCTTTAAGCCCCGCCTCCCGATGACCTCAGTGTGTTCTGATTGGTCAGCTCGCCCCCTCTGTTCTGACTGGTCAACCCCCAGAGGGACATGCCTTCTGCAAGTTCCACCATGCCACCCCCGTAGCTGTTCTTACAATGACGTCGGTTCTGCTGTACCAGTTTGATCCAGAGTCCGATCCTGAAAGTCCGGTAGAACAAACTGGTAGATCCACCTTTGTAAGCTAGCCCGGAGCAGACTGGTTTCAGAGTGGTCAGTTTTTACTGGTTTAGCTCTCTGTGTGAGGGGGTGACAAGCTGGCCGGTGGGTGGGCAATAAGGACTGTGTTACGTGATGACATCACCTTGTAACAGGGAAAAGGGCGGGAATTCCAGTTCCAGTGGTTACTGTGGGACAGAGTTTCTTCACTCTTTGGGCTTTAGAACCGATATAGTAGTGGAACCAACTAGTGTACTGATTGCCAATGGTCACGCTAGTCCTTCAGGAAGTCCTAGATATGTCAAAGATCCTAATCCCGGGTTTACTTTAGAACCCTAGGCCTGTACTTTGTAGATGGTTTGCATGGCTCTGTCATATATGGTTCCCCTACGGGTCGTGTTTGTAGGTTAACCCATTCAGGACTTATGAGGGTTCACTGTGAGGGTTCTAGGGCTTAATGCACTACAACTTCCTCTTCATCAGTCACTCCCTCCTTTTCCTCCGAGGAGAAATGGAGAAAACAAGTCTAGGCGTCCAGGGTTTGATGAGACTGTTCAAATCTGATTGGCCGAATGAAGTGGCCCCGTCTGTCCAATTTGCTCCCTTCGTTTCCGCTTGAGTAATTAGGATGATTAGGGATGTGGGATAAAAACGAGAGGGCCCTCCTTGATTGTCATTTGCACCATCGCTCACCATCCGAGATCCCCTGAGGTGCAGCCATGGCAGGAAAAGCACACAGGGCCTTTCAGGACTCGTCCAAATCATGGACTGGTTTATCTCCTGTACGTTCATCCCTGCTGAGAGGAGGAAACAGACTTCCACTGAGCAACATAAGGGGATCACTCAGAAGCGGTGTTCACCATATACTACCCAGATAGCAAAACTGTTCTGGCCCAAATCTGGCCCATGTGCCACATGGATTGACCGGGCACTTGGGCGGACCAAGTTGCAAGATGTGTGCCATGTGTGCACCGGATTAGGGGCACCCCTCAGCCAAAACCACACAACTCTGCTGGATCTGTCCCAGAACTGGACCACCTTTGACTCACTTGCATTAACCAGAGTATCATATTTAGCCTAGTTAGCTGTTTCTGGACCTAGCTAGCATTAGCCA
>JAVGWN010003342.1:0-10380 GCA_034552555.1 Semaprochilodus insignis | reverse complement strand
CCCACCATCAAATAAACACCACTCACCACCGCCCTCTAAAGGAGTCACTACCAACCATCAAATAAATAAACTCAGTAGTTGACATTTACAGATATTTAATAATCAGATATCTGTATCAGAAGGGAGATATCAGTGGTATCAGTGCATCCCTAAAGTAAGCCTTATAGACTTTATTATGTGGTTTCAAGACACTGTAAAATACAGTTACTAACATGCATACACAGTATTGCACAAATCTTACAATACATGTCGCAAAGTGTTCCTGCCTTACTTTACGGAATACTGAATCCAAAAACAAAGTAGCCATGCAAGATTCGGATATATAGCCATGGTTTTAAAAGGAATGGGGGTTTGTTGTTATCAAAAGCTGTTTACTGTGTGTGTTTCAGTCTGAACTAAAGCTTCACATGTGGTCCATCTGATTTTAACTCTGCCTGTATGAGAGGGCAGGACAAAACCATCTTGGCACAACTGTGGCCAGAGTTAGGAGCAAATGTCATTTTCTCTCCACTTCCACTAAATAAGGAACGACACACAAACTGCAGCAGACTCTACTCTCTTCCCTGCAGAGTGAAGGGTGTGCAAACTCCGAGGTTAACTCTCGGATCTGATTGTTATTCCCTCAACAAGCTTTCACAGTTGGCCAAAGAAGGCTGAGTATTAGCATGAAGATACAGGAAACACATGGATTTGCGATTCCATTTAAAGCCCATTTGTTACAGGCTTTGCAACAGAAATGTCGCAAAATCAATTGCGACCAAGAGCGTGACTAATTACTAAATAATTACATTTTGGGTGGCCGTGAGCTTGTTTATGAACAATAGGATTTGACCTTTCAAAGGTTAAATGATGGCAAAGGCTAATTCAATTACAACCTAGTCATTAAATCTGAAGATCAGCTTCTAGCAAATATCACGATTACAGCATTATCCCCACAGAAGAAGGCACAAGCGCATCCCTGCGTGTAAGTATTCCCGTTATTCCTATTGCCATCCAAGCTCCCCAGACAGAAAGGAGTTCTTTGGTTGAGGTGACGGTAAATTTGAACCACAGTGTCTATATTGAGCTGCCGGACAACCAACCAGGTTTTGCCTTTTGCTCATTGTCTTATCGAGGAACATAACATTCCAATCCCTGTATTCCCGAGATGACAGTTCTCGGATTCACAGGGCTACAAATGTGACTGATTGGCATGATGAACATTCAGGAACATTCAAGAAACACATCTGGACTGGGCCGCAGGATCCCCAGATTTGAGTCCTCTCAGAAATCTGTGGGAACTACCTGGAACAACCAGTAAAGAGCCAGGGAAGGCATCCACCAAATCTGGCCCAACTGCCCAATTCTTTAATGCAAGAGTGTCTGAACATTGATGTGGCCTACATCCAGAAACGTGTCCTCTCGTGGAGGTATTACACCATATTAGGTATGTTTCAGTCACAGGGGACTTTTTTTTTGGTCTGGTGAGCTTACATATACAGGGGTTGGACAATGAAACTGAAACACCTCTCATTTTAGTGTGGGAGGTTTCATGGCTAAATTGGACCAGCCTGGTGGCCAATCTTCATTAACTGCACATTGCACCAGTAAGAGCAGAGTGTGAAGGTTCAATCAGCAGGTAAGAGCACAGTTTTACAGTTTTGCTCAAAATATTGCAATGCACACAACATTATGGGTGACATACCAGAGTTCAAAAGAGGACAAATTGTTGGTGCACGTCGTGCTGGCGCATCTGTGACCAAGACAGCAAGTCTTTGTGATGTATCAAGAGCCACGGTATCCAGGGTAATGTCAGCATACCACCAAGAAGGACGTTTTCCTCCACCAGCATCACGTAGTGACCTGGCCACCATCCTGCAAGAAGAATGGCTTAAAATCCCTCTGACCACTGTGCAGGACTTGTATATGTCATTCCCAAGACGAACTGACGCTGTATTGGCAGCAAAAGGAGGAGGAGGCCCTACACCATACTAATAAATGATTGTGGTCTAAAACCAGGTGTTTCAGTTTCATTGTCCAACCCCTGTACAATAAGTGTTTGGTTAGGATGCTTTAATAACATCCGCCAATAATTTTACCTACAGCAGATCAGAGACACCTATAACACCTACGCAAGCGAGTTAAGAACATCTGTTATGGTTCCGGGTGAAGACCAATATCAGTAACATAAAAAATCCCAACATTTTCCAAATATAAAATGGCATCACTGTATCACATGGCATTCATATTTACATATCAAAAAAGGTGAGGGACATTCCAACCTAAAGCGAGCATTTTGCTATGTCGTTATGTCATGTTAAGCAGTATACTGTAGCTCAGCTCTGCATATCTCTGCCTCATCAGCCTTAACAGCATTCGTGACTTCATAATCATTTTCATGTTTGCACCCATCGGGATTCTGTCACTACAGTTCCCAGCATGCATCATAGAAATACAACATACAATGGGGAATACCATCAATAAGGAAATCCCTTCTGCTAGCACAGAGGCTAAAACAGACATATGATGCTTCTTTCCATCATTAGCATTAGATGCCAGGCTTTCATCGCCAATCATCTGCCAGGGGGTGGGGGGAGGACATGACCTGACCACAAAACGCTTACAGTTTCTGCCAACTTCTGTCAAGATCCATCATCTAAAGGTGGTTTCAAGTCTATAAGCCAAGTCTATTATCTCTCTCTAGAGACTGGGGGAACTACTGTATTTTAACACAGCTCAGAATTGCAGTATTGTGTTTTGTGATACCGTATAGATTCTCAGAAACCTAATTTTGATTTTTAATGCACAGTTTAAGTGCAACAATAAACGTCAGACAGTCGTTCCTTTTAGTGTTTAAACCACGACCGCTGGACAGCAGTGTTGTATTCTTCTATGTTCAACCATTAGACTGTTCCACTCCAATGTAAACAAGTAACATAGCATTAGCAAACCTGTGCATATAGCGGTGTGCTTTTATACCATGTCCGTTTAAACATAGATAAAGAGAAATTAAGTATATCGATATAGAAATACGATAATGATAGAGGCTAAGCAAGAGTCTCGCAATATAAAATCACAGTACATCAAAGCGTAACACCTCTATCATGATATCATATCTCTATATCGTATCGCTCTTACTAATACACAGCTCTAGTGGAAATGCTGCAAGGACTGTAAAATAACCTATCTGACCTATCTGTGCACATTTAATGAGTCCATGCTTCCTAACATAGCTTGCTTTGTTCTCATGAAATTACCAGAAAAAGAATATTTTATGGCTATTACAAAGAGCACACAATAGCTGCCATGCTTATTATCACATACTGTACATGGGTAAAATAACACTCGACCTGAAAAACCATTACTACAACACGCCAGCATCACAGTACACTGGTTTTCTTTGAAAATCCACTACAGACCACCTTCAAGTCATTTCTTCTTTTATTTATATATAATAAAATCTTAATAAAATAATTAATAAAATATTAATAATAGTAATTAATAAATAGTAATTAATAAAATTATATTAAATGCAATATACAAATAAAAATGCTTAACATTATACATCTGGTTGCATTAAACACTCTAAAAAAACATGGCTCTTCAAGGATCCTTTGAAAGGGAATGGTTCTATTTAGAACTGTGAGTTGAATGAATGTGTCTATATAGCACCAAAAAAGAGTTCTTCTACTGTTACAAGTGTGACATCGTGATAAAACCCTTTTTGGTGCTATATAGAACCATATACAACATATCCTCCATTAATCAGAGAAACCATAATATCATGCAAAGAACCATTTAAGCATGAAATGGTCCTATATAGAATACATGGGTCTAAATAGAACATAGAACCCGGTTTACTAAAGAACCTTTTTTTTTTTTTTTGTAACAGTGTATTCATAACTCTTGACATAGACAGTGTTTCGGAATTAAACTCTTCAGATGAATCGTTTACTATTAGGGGACTATTAGTTCTGTATTAAATATGTGCTTATTGAACGTGACAGAAAAGCCATAGAATTCAAAGCATTAGTTTCACATGACAAAGGGAAATCTCCTCTCCTCAATCAGTAAACCATAGTAAGCCACAAAATTGGTGCCACACCATTTGACAGAGAATCTGTCTTCATGTTCTGTTCTGCATATCGTACCACAGAAAAGATGAGAGCGTTTTCTCCAGCTTATTTACTGATGTGACATGACACTGAGAAAGTAAGTGCAGGCGTATGAAGAACTGCTGCCTTCAAATTCTGCTGGATCAACACTGTGGAATCCGTCGCCGTCTCTAACTAATGTATTACTGCCACCTAGTGGTGCTGCATCAGGTTATCAAAGAGGCACTGGCTCATTTTAAGGCATTCTATATTCAGTTTTTGTGTGTTTATTATGGATATATATACACACACACACACACACACACACACACATATAATATAAAATATAATAAATAATAAAAATAATACACATGTATATAATATAAAAAAAATAAAATATACATATTATATACATATGTATTATGTATATTATATATATATATATATATATACACACACACACACACACATATACGTGTGTGATTTTAAGGCATTCTATAATCTTTTTTTTTAGTTTTTTTTTTCACTATGGTTACATATATATAGTCCAATATATCTGTCCCCTATATAAAAATATGTAAATGCGTTCCTTATATGCGTTCATTATATACACACACACAGATATGCAGGGGATATATATAGGACAGGTGTCTGTGTGTGTGTGTGTGTGTGTGTGTGTACACCTGTCCAGCACGTATTCCCTTCAAACCTTCTGCAGTTCTATATACTTTCTGGGATGCATCAGGACAAATCCCCTCTGATCCTCACGTGGAAAAAAAAAAAGCTCCCAGTCTTCCAGACAGAGGATATACAACACTCACTCAGTCCACTTCGGTGATACTGAGTGACAAGTAGACACACACAAACCCACACAGATCACTCATCCCACATTATTCCATTAAGTCTGGCCCTATCTCCACTAACATGCCTTTGATTCAGCGCCCCGTCTCGTGAATATACGACACGTCAAGGCAGCAGACTGCCGCACCATTCCAGGTGTCAGTCTTAAATCTTAAGAAGGTCATCTCTGTTGTTCAAGCAGCAGTGAGGAGACAGGAGACCACATGACACGTCCCCCCGTCCCTCAGCTCCCTTCAGTCTACCCGCATGGACAGCGTTCGGCTCATTGCCACACGCACGGTGTTGATAAGAAGACATAGCATGGTTTGACCCCTCACTGTTATGGCTGCAGGTTATATCGTGCTTGCTCATATAATGCACAAAGCACATTTGACTTGACTGTTTGCAGGGACGTTAAGATCACAGGACATTTTTTTGTGCCTGCTTCTAAACCAAAAACTGTGCAACAAGTCAGCATCAATAACACGACCGCAGCATTTCTCCAGGTACACGTTAAAAACAGTCTAAAAGAATGTTCATATTGTGGTTTACCTAGAATTACAGACCATGTGTAGTCCATCTGTGCATACTTTGTTACCCTGTTCCTCAGGACCCCCCTCAAGACCACCACAGAGCAGGTATTATGTGGGTGGTGGGTCATTCTCAGCACTGCAGTGACACTGATGATGTGGTGGTGGTATGTTAGTGAGTGTTGTGCTGGTGTGAGTGGATCAGACACAGCAGTGCTGCTGGACATCTCAGTGTCACTGCTTGACTGAGAATCGTCCACCAATCAAAACTATGCACCCAACACCGTCCTGTGGGCAGCGTCCTGTGGGCACCACCACTGATGAAGGACTAGAGGATGACCAACCCTGCACTGTGCAGCAGCAGATGAGCTATCGTCTCTGACTGTACATCTACAAGGTGGACCAGCAAGGTAGGAGTGTCTAATAGAGTGGACTGTGAGTGGACACAGGGTTTAAACACTCCAGCAGCACTGCTGTGTCTGATCCACTCACACCAGCACAACACACACCAACACGTCAGTGTCACTGCAGTGCTGAGAATGATCCACCACCCACATAATACCTCCTCTGTGGTGGTCCTGTGGGGGTCCTGACCATTGAAGAACAGGGTAATAAAGTATACAGAGAAACAGATGGACTACAGTCCGTAATTGTAGAACCACAAAGTGCTCCTATATGGTCAGTGGAGCTGATAACATGGTCAAGGAGTGTAGATACAGTGTAGGTGTACCTAATAAAATGCTTAGTGTGTCTATGCTTCAAATGTATAAACTATAATTTACAGAAGTTTGTAATATCACAATATTGCCTTTTTACTGTGTTAAATGTTAAAATATACACATAAAAAGTAGAAGAACTTACAGCCAAACTTCCCAACAGTAGTTTACACAGTCAGGTCCACTGAGAGGTTTCATATTAGAGTGATAGTGAGCTAATTAAGGCCTGTTCTCAAGGCCACTCAGGGCCCTTGTGGGCATTTTATGTTCTGATGAGTTTTATCTCACCGCTCGCCTCCTGAGAGCTGGTAGCACTTCAGACACATTGTAATTAATTCAACCTTTCACAACACAAGCTACAAGATCACACTCACAGTCGTGTTAACGTCATCACACTGCATTTCAAACATAGGGAGATTTGTCATTCCCAGGCACACAGACTTTATACGCTTCATAGGCTTTACAGGCATCACAGGCTTCAGAGCTCGTTTCATTACACAGGTAAAATCACTGTTTAGGTAACCTGGTTCATTGACAAACACCAAACACACAATTAACAAAAAGCACATCAGCACTTACCTTTAGACGCCTCATAGTGGCTCAGAACACCACAAGGTGGCTCTCCTGTGTGTGCATGAGTGTGTTTGCATACACAGTGTGCAAGTGTCTGAACCATCGGGCCACAGGAATTGGTGTAAACTAGCTTCATACTACATGTTTAGGTTGAGTTTCAAAATAAAAGTTCCCAAACTTGTAAACAATGCTTATTTCTGCTTTACATAGTTTGGTCAATAAAAGTCAGTGTTATCTAAATAACCATAAATAAATAAATAAATAAATAAATAAATAAATAAATAAAGCCAAAATGTAGATGAGGCCCAAATTCCCAAATAAACTAGCCACATCAATTAGTGTAAACTAGTTTTGTACTACATAATTAGGTTTCATTTCAAATTAAAAGTTTGGTCACTTGCAAACAATGCATATTTCTGTTTGGCCAACAGAATTTTGTGTATTATTTACATGTTATGATAAATAAATAAATAAANTACTACATAATTAGGTTTCATTTCAAATTAAAAGTTTGGTCACTTGCAAACAATGCATATTTCTGTTTGGCCAACAGAATTTTGTGTATTATTTACATGTTATGATAAATAAATAAATAAATAAATAAATAAATAAATAAATAAATAAATAAATAAATGTAGATGAGGCCTTAAATCTCAATGAAACCGGCCACATGAACTGGTGCAAACTAGCCTTGTACTACATAATTAGGTTTAATTTTAAAATAAAAGTTCCCAGATTTGCAAACAATGCTTATTTCTAGTTTGGTAGATAGTATTTAGTGCATTATATCTGTAAAATACTGAAAAGTAAATAAATAAATACATAAATAAATAAATAAATAAATGTAGATGGTGCCATATGAATTGGTGCAAATTAGCTTCTTACTACATAATACAAAATAAAAGTCAGTAAATACATATCTGCACATGTCTTATGTATGGATGTATGGTGTCAATATGTCACATACAGAAGTGATGCTGTACTTGAGCTCTGCTAGGAGTCATTAAGTTTACCAGTGTTATATCGTCCTGACACACATCATAATATCTGAGGTGAACTTGCTCATGTTTGCTAGTTAAACTGGGTCAAATGTCCTAAGATATATGTCGTTATATGTGATGTCTGTCTATTAATGCATGTCATATATACAATGTTGTAGCATCAAATGTGCAAATATCCCACAAGGAAGTAAATAAACATGTGCATATACTGTATATCCTCATATCCCAAATCCATGTCAGTACATGTGCAGTGGGTGGGAAGAGCGACAGAAGAAAGAGAAGAGGAGGCGAGTAGATAGCGGGTGGACTTACGGTCATTGCACTGAGTGCCCGTGTAGGAGGTCATGGAGCAGTCGCAGGTGTAGTTCTCCCACTGCTGGATACAGATGCCCATGTTGGCACAGGAGTCCTCCTGACACGTTGTGCTAGGACCTACGGTGGCAGAGCACAGGGATGTAACACTACAGCAGAGGCGGCGACGGGCCGTTAGGTGCCATGCAGGTGTGCACTTCAGTGGGCATGCAGTCAGGTTAGTAGTGGCACTCCAGAAAACTCCCAAAAGAAGTTATAGGACACACTGGGCCGTGGCATTCTCTTTGAGTAGGTTTTAGTCATGTACAGAATACAATACAGTGTGTGCACACACAAAAGCACAGTGCTTCAGACATTCTCCATGTGGCTTCATCCAGGTGGGGTCATACAGAGGCAGAAACCACGTAGAGACACAGGTAAGAAAACGACATTCAATAGCAAAAGGGTGTACATATTCCAGTATGTACTCTTTGTTATAAACGTCTAAATGAAGGGCGGTGTCTACACAGCAGCCGTGTGTGCAACGTTCAGCATGTTTCAAACACGCTGTGTGTTTCCGACACGCTTTGCCTCCCTTGCGAGGGAATGCAGGGCGAACATATGGCAACCCAAGTTAACTTTAGGGAGACATAGCACATTCCCTCAGAAAATAACCATGTGAAAATGAACATTTGCAAGTGTAAGGTTGGTTAAGTGCAGTTTCTTAAAGGGGAATTCCACCCGTTTTTCCAAATTTCAGCACAATTCAACGGTTAAGGTTTAAACAAAGTCATTCAGAGTGGCTTGGAAGGCGCCATTCTAGAGAAACGTTCACAGTTACGTTGATGGGAACCAGGTGTATGAAGACTTTAATGCCTCTAAATGCTCCCTAACATAAAATGAATACCTGAAATATCAGCAAATACTATAATATATATTACCTGACTCAAGGGATACTGTTTTACAATAGCTTTGAAACCAGAATTTGGCATAAAACCTCATTTTTATATGCATTAAAGGAGCAATATGTAAGATTTTTAGTTCAGAATTTCCAAAATGTAGCAAAATTATCAACGGAATGTGAAGAAATAGCAGCTTTGAAGGTGTGTCAAGGATGTCTATGTATCAAGTTGCAGAACTATATACTGAAGTTAGCATGCTAACCAGTTAGCCTCAGTCCTGTCTCATAATACCACTTTGTACCGGAAAAGGTGACAGTGAGTCACTGTAACATTGAGTCAAATGAGAGGATGAAGAAGTAGTGGTGCTGCCCCGACAGCATATTCTATTCTCTTGTCTATCATCTTCAAGATTCTGCTCTTGGTTAGATCATTAAAAAGCAGGCAGCCAATTAAAGGAACAATAAAGGAATGATGGCTAAAGCTCTTGGCAAGTGATAGCTGTTGCCCACTTTTGGCAACTAGCCATGCTTGCAGGCAAACTAAATTATATGACAAAATTATATATAAGAAATTATATAAACATAAACAAGACAAGAGTTAACATTGGTGCCGCTTTCTACAGTTGGAGGCGGTCTTCGAAAGTTAAGGGGGGAAGTTTGATGCTGAACTCCCAATGTTTCTTCTACACTGGTAAGTTAAAAGCTTAATGATAACACTCATTTTCTGGTGATATGTCACCTCTTGTTTGTTTGTGTCACCTTATACATTGCTCCTTTAATAAATTAAAAATAAAAGTTAAAAATTAAACTATCCAAAAAATGTATTTCTGAAAATTTGCCCCTATTTTAGCATCAACATTACATATGCAAGCTCATTCTGGATAGTAAATAATATGGCTATACTGGTGTTGTCGACCCCTCGTCCCATGCGAGTTGGAAGGTTTCTCCTACAGTGAACCACATGAAACCACTCTGAATGACTTTCTGAATTTTGCTGAAATTTTGAAAAACCGGTGGAATTCCCCTTTAGACAGAACATTTGTGTTAATAGGGGTTAAACACGCACAAATGAGAAGAAACCAAAAGACCAAAAGTGCATTTCCTGTGTAATGCTTAGTGTGTTAAATAAATGAATGTTATATTACAACATAAAATGATTCACCCCATCAATTACACACCATCAGAAGGCTAGCAAGAGTCATAACGGACACGAGCTCACTCAAGTCTGGATTAAAGACTAGATATACTAGATAGGTCACATTTATCCAAAGACAGATCCTTTTAGCAGTGGTGGACAGTAACTCAGTAAGTGTAATGCATTAGTGTGCTGTAAGTAGTGTGTTGGTGTACAGTAACTCAGTAAGTGTAATGTGTTAGTGTACTGTAAGTAGTGTGTTGGTGTGCAGTAACTCAGTAAGTGTAATGTGTTAGTGTACTGTAAGTAGTGTGTTGGTG
>JAVGWN010003341.1:0-10380 GCA_034552555.1 Semaprochilodus insignis | reverse complement strand
GGAGGAAGACCTTAAACGGAGAGAAGTGGAAGAGGACAGAAGGAGACGAGAGGAAGAGAAAGGGAGGCACTACTGGGAGAAGAAAATAAAAGAAGCTGAACACGAGAGGAAAGAGGTACAGGAGGACCTAAAGCGTAAACAGAGGGAATGGGAAGAAGAAAAGAAAAGAGAGATGGAAAGACTGGAGGAAGAGAACAGACGAAGACGACAGAGACATGCAGAAGAACTAAGAGCAAAAGAAGAAGAACAAAACAGACTGGGAGAGGAATTAGAAAGGAAGATGGAAGAAGAAAGACGTCAGAGAGAGGAGGAGAAACGACAAATGAGGGAAGCAGAGAGAAAAGAGAGTGAGCGAAAAGAGAGAGAGTATGAGGAAAAGAAACGTGTACTGGAAACACAGATGAAAGAACAGAGGGAAGAGTGGGAGAGAAGAAAACGTGAGGATGATGAAAGAAGAGAAAAAGAGAGACAAAGATATCAGAAACGTATAGAGGAGATAGAGAGAGAACAGCAGGAGGAGATTAAGAGGAGAGAGAGAGAAGACTGCACTAGAAGAGAGAGAGAGGAAAAGGAACGTGAGGAGATGATGAAGAGTTATGATCAGAAAATGAGAGAGATGAAAAATAGATATGAAGATGAAGCCAGACAGCAGGCTGAGCAGTTCAGTGAGTTCAATGAGAGAAAGGAGAAACACTTCCAGCAGCTGATTAAAGAACATCAGAAAGAGTATGAACTGCTGGAGAACCTGTACAAAACCATGAAGGACAAAAAAAGCGAGGAAGCAAAGGCACTACAAGAACAACTGGACAAACTGAAAAATCAGTCAGACATCTGGGCAAGCATTAAGTCACGTTGCGTCATTCTTTGAGACTCATTACAAAACATGATAAATGATAAGAGATGTTTATAACATGAGTTCAGTTATTTTATCATTTCATTAATACTGTGAGTAAAATTAAAGTTACTAATGTCAGAAAGGATTTAAAGCCACTACACTGTGTTATTTACCTCAGTTAAAATTAATTATTAGCTCATTTGGGATTATCAGCACTTGTATGTTTGTTTCTCATTACTGTATGATCATGGATTTATTCCGGATATCACCTGTGTGTCAAACTCAGAATCTGGAAAGGAAATGATGTGAGAGGAAGTGTGTTCTGTGATTTGGTTGCAGATGTTAGATATTATAGTATTAATGGATTATGGAATAGTCCAGTGCAGGGGAAGATGGGAGAGGATTAACTGAAACGTGATGTAATCACTGCAACTTGAGATCTGGCCTTTCAAAGTTTCACCAGAATGTCTCCTCCACCACAAGGACACAAATACTTCATGTTTACACCAATGTGGATAACGCCTACAAAGCCATGTCCCTCCTCCATCTGGGAGAGTCTGGCCATATTTCTCTGTTCCTGCTCCACAAGTACACCCCAGTCACCAAACACGTGAGACCTACGACAAAGTCTGTCAAGACCTGGATGGAGGGGGTTGACTCCTCTCTCCATCACCAGTTCCAGCACAAAGACTGGAGTGTTTTTGCAGCCCAAGCCACCACAGACAGTCAGATCAACTTCGACATTTGTACCAACTCTGTCCTGGAACATATCAACAGCTGTGTGGACAAAGTGATAACTCACAAAATAAAAAAAAAAGTTTCCTAATCAGAAGCCCTGGATGAACAGAAAAGTTTGACTTCTGCTCAAGACAAATGTTGCTGCCTTCAGGTCTGGAGACCAGGAGACTTACAGCTTAACCAGAGCCAACCTCAGAAGAGGTATCTCAAAGGCTAAGCACTGTTACAAACAGCAACAACTTTAAAACCATCCAACACTCTGGCCCCTGCCTACTGCACCTCACTCCCTGACGAACTCACCTACTTCTATGTTCGGTTTGACAGGAGAGATATGGTGGTCTTCAAAATAAGTTTTTTACCATGATGAGCAGGCACTGACACTCTCCACTATGAATGTCTGCCACACCCTGAGCAAGGTGATGGCACAAAGGGCAGTTGGCCATGATGGAGTTCCAGGCCATGTGCATATAGCCTGTGCTAAGCAGACATTTTCAATCTGTCACTGGCCTAGGCAGTAGTCCCGACTAGCTTCAAGACCACCGCCATGGTGCCAGTGCCAAGGCATTCAAATGTTTCATCCTGGAAATGACTTCCGCGTTGTTGCACTCATCCCCCATCAACTTCAAGCGCTCGGAAGGACTAATTATTCCTTATTTGAAATCCTGTCTACATGCTTCACTGGATCCAAAACAGTTTTCCTACCACTGCAACAGGTCAACAGTGGACGCCATTTCTACAGCATTCCACAATGTACTGACCCACCTAAAGTATTAAGCAATTGATTATGATATATTATATTATAAATCTCATTAAAAGAGCAGTCAGGATTGTATAATAATGACAAGAGAAATAAATGTAAGTTTGGGATTTTTTTTATTCATAAAACGTAACATTGACTTTGTCTCTTTTTTCTCTCTCTCTCCCTCACTTTCTAAATTCAGTTTAGAGATACTATTAGAGATACTGTGCCATTTGGCTAACAGATAAGATCATGAAACAGATAAGAACAGGCAGAGATGAACACAACGCCTGAATTAATGACTTAAGGTTTCATAGACCCTGAGGTCCTACAAGACCCCTCTCTCTCTTTCTTACATCTAATGACTCTGCAGGCCTGGGTTCCAGGTCCCTGCATTTCTGGCCTTAATGGACCTCCCACTCACCCTACACACACAGGACATTCCAAATGGGTCATAAAAAACACCTTCTAGACTTAATCTCTAAATCTTAGCTCTAACAGAAAACCAACTAAATGACTCTCTTCATGCCTGAACTGTGGTAGAATTGTTTTGCCAAAAAATTCAGCCAGAATCCATTTCGGAGCATGTTTCATGTCTTTGTACATCCATCTCTCTATATATTATGATTCTTGAGCTGCAACACAGTTTCTTTAATCGAGATTATTATTAACAGATTTCTACATTATAATGCCTTTTTTTCATTTTATAAATATTTCAATGTATTTAGTTGTTGTAATTTGAATCATGAATGTATGTAACGAGTTTCATGAAGGAATTTGTTTCTTTGTGTGCTATCAAGCTTAACAAGTTAATGTAACCCTGGTCTGTAGATTCAATAATCTTAAAATATAGAGAATATATAGAATCTTGGATTACTTCTCTTTTTGTTAACCACATAATTACCGTCACGTGACCTTAGGTCCCAAAGTGCGGGCACTCTAGTAGTGCCTAGAACTAACAAAGTTACATCAGGGGGCAGAGCCTTTTCATACAAGGCCCCCCAGCTTTGGAATAACCTACCAGTCAGTGTTCGGGACTCAGACACAGCCTCAATATTTAAGTCTAGGCTTAAAACCTACCTGTTTAGTCAAGCTTTTGGTAATTAGTTTTTCTGCTAGATAAAAGGTGCAGGTCTAGGGGTCCACTGACAGAGAGTGTTTGGTAAGCTGGGAATGTTGGTGCTGTCGTCCCGCTGCTCTTCACGTTCACTCAGGTTGTTGACGGTGGAGCAGGGGGGGGCTGACTTCTCAGGGAGCCCTCATGTCTTTGTGACCTTCTGGCTCTCCCTTTTAGTTCTGCTGTGATAGCCAGGTCTGCCGGAGTATCTGCTGCACTCTGTTAACACCGTATAGTGTGTTCAGATCTTCTGTCAGAGCTAACAGTCTGTCTGTTCTCTTTGCCTGAGCTGAACTGCTGCCCATCCTGTGTGGTCCAATGCTCTGCTCTGACTGGGTGCCACTGCTTGCCTCTAACCACCACGGAGCTCCTGGCTGTCCTGCACTGTGGAAGCTTGGCCTACGTCCCGCTGACCATCCGATGACCCAGCTACTTAATTACAGACTAATCAGACTTCTATTTCTCTAACTTCACTCCTTTCCTTTGCTTGTCCTGTTATCTGGTGTTGACCCGAGGAGGATGGGTTCGGTTCCTCTCGAGGTTTCTTCCTTTTTCTGAGGGAGTTTTTCCTTGCCTCTGTCGCCCTGGGCTTGCTCACTGGGGGCTCGGACACCAGATTCTTTGTAAAGCTGCTTTGTGACGACATCTGTTGTAAAAAGCGCTATATAAATACATGTTGACTTGACTTGATAAATGTCTACATTTACACATGAAATTCTAGTGGTATTTTATTGATACAACCATGCTTTAAAATCATTAATATATGTGAATATGTAAGCCAGTTTAATGGATGACTGAGCAGGCTAATTGCATATGCATGAGAAAACACTGCTGACTCCTTTTACTCTCCTTTAGTCTGTTCATATACTCAGGACACACACAGTCAGAGGCAGAGCCCTTGAAAGTAGAGCTCCTTGAATGCCAAGATGCAACTAATGAACACTGAGCCAAGCATTCCACTCTCAAACTTTAAAACAAGTCTGCAGATCTTACGTTAACTTTGTTTCATTTTGTTGTCTGTTGTCCTAGTTTTGCTGTTCAAGTCTCCGAAATGCTTTCTTCTGTTAAAACTTACCTTTAAGCTCTTAAAGTGTTTCTAACCTCATTCTCTGTAACCGAACGGTGGTTATTTTCAAGACCCTTTAAAATCTAATTTGGCCAACGGTAGTCCACTGTTAAATCATGTGCAAAATAGTTACGATTTGTGGATCAAAATAAGTCAGCATAGCCCACCAGACACTTCCAGAAGATGTGAGCGTCATGTTTCTGCCTGATCAGCTCATCTCCAAAGGAGCCATGCACGTCACCCCACTTCCTGAGACAATCTGCCGACGAACCGGCAATCAAGCCGCTGAATTCAACGTGTCATCCAATCCAGGGAACCTCAAGGCCCGGAGGTCCACCTTTCCAGAGCATGCTAAGGACCAGGCCCTCCTGCACCAGACCAGCGGTTCTCTTATTAGCTTCTAAGACAGTAAGGCAAACACACAAACCACACGTCTATGATCCAGTCCTCAGTGCTAGGCTTACTTTACTTTACTGTGCTTTTTGTGAATAGAAGTTTAAATTAGTTGTTCAATTCAGATTCATGCTCTAGTCTTGCTCAATTTCAAAAAAATTGTTGAAATTGTTATTCATATATTTTTCAGCTGTCTTAGGAAAGACATTCTTTGCTGTGCTTTCTTGGCTATGGAGACTGTGTTCCAAAATCTACAGCAGGTTATGGTTGCTGAATGTGGGTTTTATAGAGAGTTGGTGTACTTTTGAGAGCTTTTCTTACCACTGTTATGCTGATGACACTCAACTCTGTACAGATACGCAATTCTCAGCACTTCTGACTAGAATCTTCTCATGGATGACAGATCACCACCATAAACTCAGTCCCATCAAGACTAAGCTGCTGTTCACTGCAGGTCCTCACCATGATCTTGCCATCTCATTCGAGAACTTGATCACCCCGACTGAAGATGCATTTCAAGGCTTGGCGACTATAACTCGCTCTTGGCTGGCCATCTGTGGGCCATCGGGCCCTTGCCACTGATCCAGAATGCAGTTTTCACTCTTCCCAGATTCACTCATGTCACTCCATTGCTGTGCTCCCTTCACTGGCTTCCAGTAGCTGCCCACATCAGATTTAAGACTCTGATGGCTCAGTAGAGGTAAATGCTGTTTGTCAAATGCTAAAGGTGTAGCCTGGACTACAGGTACATATTAATTATGGCAGTTACAGTAAATCAGTCTGCATTTACATTCCTTAACAGAGGTACAATAAAAGGTACAAAGTACAATAATTTGACATACTAAAAGAGGATTTTATGAGTAATAGAACTAGTTACAGTGACCCCTGGTTATTGTGTTCTAAAGGTATAATTAACAGTAAAAGATTAAACTGATTAAGTGTGAGACTTAAAGTATTATTTATATATAATGTAAGTCTAATTGTGAGCAGTCAATGGTTAAAGTGATTAAACGGGACTGCTTGTTTTATTTATTCTTTTTTTCTTTTTTTAGACATGCATGAATGAAAAGTAATTACATCATAACGCTGGAGCTAAAAACACTTTCCCTTCTTTCTGTTTTTTACTGTTGATGTGTTGATTGATATTCTTCAAGTCTTTTAAGTATATTGTTATATTTATTCTTTTTTCAGTGTATGTGTCATTTTCTCTATTTCTTGTAATATTTTTTATCCTTATCAACGCTAACACAGAGTATTATGGGATGTGTAAGTAAATGAAGGACACATCTACACTGTATTGGTGTATCAGAATACTGTATAAGCAGGCAGCGTTTATAACGTTTCATATACAGTCTGTATGAGCTCATTATACTTTATATCGGTGCGTCATGCTTGGACTGTGATGTTGCTGTTTGTGATGTCATTTATAGACACTTCCTTTTCAGCTGTCTCTGTGCGTATAACATGTCGTACCAGTTTTACATTCATTTCACATGAGAACTAAATCTGGACTGACAGTACGAATAATGACCATGTACACATAGTAACTTCATCACTGCAAGAACTACTGAAGAAACAAATCACACATGCAGAAGTGAAAGTAACTTTACAGCTAATGATGTACCAGAGTTACCGCCTGATTCAGATCTCTCAGATTTCTCAATCTCTCTCAGTTCTAAAATAAAATACTAAAACCTCTATAGGCTGAATAGGAGACTGCAAGCTTTTGCTTAGGAGAGGGTTCTTCATGAATCTCTACTGGCAGCAGGACCCCCACCTTGGTAATCAACATGAAAAACTCTACAGGATTCATGTGACATATTTACCATTTAAATGGTGAATTGAGTTTACATGTATGTGGTTGTACTGTAATTCTGCTGCTGATCAGACTGTCTTTATTATGTACTATAATCTGATTACTGTTTGTTTTACTGTAACAGAATACAGGTACTATTATTTTGCATTCTGTTTTCATAACATTGTTACATGTATTCCTTTACTACCTAGCCCTGTGTATTTGGATACTTCACCAGTTCAGCATGAGCACAGAAGAGCAGTCCGGTAAAACCTATCGTAAAATGAAGGGATAAATATGCGTTCTTGCTGAGGAGCTCAAAAGACACAACTGCAGAAACTTAAAGTTACAAGGAGGATCACTCAGATCATGTGCTGCTAGGCACTGCAAGTCCACCGAATTGCTTTAAATGACAAGTCATTATCATTGCTATCTCACAAAACTGATTATTACATAAGACCTGTGATACAGAACTCACTTAACTTACAAAGGCATAAAGCTGCATCAGTCAAAACAGTAAACTTTAAATGAACATTTCTGTTTTCACAAAAAAATACTCCAAAAAAATACACATTTCCCAGACAAACGCTTGGGCGATAAGCAAGAAGTACTCCTACATTAGCGAATAACACTGTGCATTATAAAGTAACACATAACTTTGGGATAAAATAGGAATGTTTCAGCGATATGGAATTCAGGTATGAAATAGTAGTTTAAAAGTAACAGAACAGAATAGAACTTTAGAGTACTATAAATAATAGTTAAAGGTCTTACCTGTCATAAAATGAAGCTATGAGTGAGTCTGAGGGGGAAAAATATGCCGTTGGGCTGAGGAGCTCAAAAACACAACTCTACAAGCACTGCTAGAGCTCCCAATGAGGCTCACTTTCATCACATCTTCTACCCCACTTTTTATTTAGTTATTCTTTTATTTATTTAATAGACCATGGATATGACACTCTTAAATAAATAGAAATTATTAGAACAAAAGAGAATTTTTTTTATTTAATTAAATTTTGCATGTATTACACTAGTATGCGGTTTGGGACGGGATAATAATACAGGAAATCTCAGCCGTTTAAATCTGATTACTACAACAATAATATATCACTTAAGTATAAAATACTGAACTATATCTGTTTATTCACATTAAAGATTAGTTTAAATTGACTGTACTGAAAAATATCTGTTTCTGCCTTTGTTGGACTGGTTATAGCTTTACCTCATTACATACAATAACACATTCAGACAGTACTGCTGTCCACCAAACTGCCAAAGCCCTAAATTAATTGTGTGTGTGTATCGGCTACACCGGATCTACAATACGCGTGTTTGAACGTGTTCATGAGGATACACTGTAGTACATCTGCCCCGACCCCCTATAGTGTAGTACCAGTATATGACCGCTAGATGTCTCATGTGGGATAGTGTGAGACGGTGAGCATGGATGGAGTTGCGTATATGCAAACGTGTTTTACATGAATCTGTATTCAAGGCCCTGTAAATCCGGTCTCTACAGACTAATGTGAAGTAAAACAGTAGTTTACAATCAGGAATCTCATTCTGGGATTTTGTATAGAATAAGACTCTCTTAAGTTTACCTCCTCCTCTCCTAATATGTGACTGGAGAGACAGGTGTTTGTAGGTGGAGTGTTTTTCAGAATCAGAATCAGAATCAGAATCAAGCTTTATTTGCCAAGTATGTTCACACATACAAGGAATTTGACTTTGGTACAGTAGCTCACAGTGCACAGAGAGAGACAACATTACACACATACACACACACACACACACACACACACACACACACACACACACACAATACCTTACATACCTGTAGACCTTACACTATGTGTAGCTATATATGTATATTAAAGTGCAGAGTGCAGCAGTTTGGATGTAGAGACAGATTAAGGCTTAAAAAGTGCAGTACTAGAAGAAAACACCAGACTGAGACAGTCAGTGCAGCGTATGGAGTGGTGTGTGATACTTTTTATAAACAGATAAATAAGATAAATTAAAAGTGCAGTACAGCAGAACAGGAAGTGAGAAGAGTGTCCCGAAAGTGGAGGGTAGTGTACAATGTAATGTTCAGCTGTTCATGAGAGTGATGGCATGTGGGAAGAGTGGCATGTGGGAGTGAGTTTTTTCACACTTCTTGGATTCACTTTTGGGTTCAGTTTGTCAACTAAGCTGAAATGGGGTCGAGCCACGTTAAGCCTCTGTTTACTACACTAAACCGAACTAAAGTAGGCTTGATCACATCATGTAGCATTTATGACCTAAACTGTGAAATAATTGGATTCCCAGGTATCTGAGTGACATGTTTAAACGTGCTAATGAATATATGAAGTGTGAGAATCCACAGACCTGTTCAGACAGTGTACATGAAACTCTAATTCTTCTACAGGCCTGCTGAGATACATACACCAAACATCTAAACCATACTGATCATAATGTAGTTTCTATCCAATGTATCTAATATCCAGTCTGAACGTAAATATATAAAAACGTAACATGTCCAAATGAAAGAATTGTGAAGCGAGCCCACCAATCAGGGGACAGCAGTCACCTTGTTTTGAGCTTGTTTTGACCTGTTAGACAGAGCTTGGTTCTAGCTAATGGAAACTGTTCTCCGTCAGTGTTTGTGCTTATGATCATCTCACTAGACATCAGTGTCAGACTAATTAATGAGCTTCTATTAAAGACTGGTGGACTGAGAGACATTAGAGTCTCTTCACCTACACTGAGCTGATTAAGAGTCTTGTTCCAGAAATGATAACAGGACATTAGAGCCGTAATAAATCATGCTACTTTAATTTTACCTTCTGCATCTCTACTTTACTACTTTATGCACTCAACTACATGCTTTGTGTACTTTGTCCACCACTGCTTAGCACTTACATTTAGCAGGCTGTAGCTCTGCTGCTGCACCAGACAGCCCAGGCAGTAAGTAGCCACAGCAGAAAATAGTGCTGGTTATTGATCACATTGTGAACTGCCCTGTTGATAGATTTTTGAACAATGTGCATGTGGAGCGACTGGTATTTAGGCAGTAATATTCCCATGAATACTTTTTAAAGTGTTTCCAGAGTCTGTGCATGTCTCTAGTCTGGTATGGATGTTCAACCCACCATGCCCACTGTTTATTCACAGTGCTGCTCATTTCTATATGCTGCAGCATTCATCTGCAACATGCAGAATGTGGAGGCAGAGACCTCCAGTGTCCCACTCCCTCTGACTCCCACTGGACAAGCCCTAGCTAGATGTCCCAGTTTAGACAGAAAAAGCTTGGACCAGAAACACTGCCCAAAAAGCAAACACAATTATACTGTGACAACACTGTTACAGCCTATTGTTTTGGTGCCCGTGTTATACTTTACAAGATATACGGTGTGATATTATAACAAGGAGGTTGAGGCAGGTTGCAAGTACAGAGTGGTTTTATTAGGGGTTTCCAAGAATCATAGTCGGAACAGGCAAGGGTCAAATCACAGGCCTGCAGCATCAGAGACAAACCCATAATCACAAAAACCAAGATATCAGAGCAAGGGTCAAATCACAGGCCTGCAGCATCAGAGACAAACCCTTAAATCACAAAAACCAAGATATCAGAGCAAGGGTCAAATCACAGGCCTGCAGCATCAGAGACAAACCCTTAAATCACAAAAACCAAGATATCAGAGCAAGGGTCAAA
>JAVGWN010003340.1:0-10381 GCA_034552555.1 Semaprochilodus insignis | reverse complement strand
TATTACAGAGGTACCCTTCCCAACACAAGCACTGCTGGAGATTTATTTACTGAGGTTTACTGACGTTGGGCTGCAGCTAAATATATATAGCATCAACAACAACACCAACAACAACACCAACAACAACAACAACAACAACACCAACAACAACAACGTCACTTGAAACGAACTAAAACTGTAAGATAAGAAACGTGTGCACACTGAAACATCCTGACGACCTTTCTCTGGCCATCTTTTCTTCCCCAGGACGCTGTAGGGGGTGTCTTGTACCTAACGGCCATTATTTGCACAGTGCCGTATGGTCTCCTCCTCCTTTTCTTTGGCCTCATCGTTGTGTACACACCCATCACCACCTCCATCATGAGTGCAAAGATAAAGGAATACAGGCTGCTGATAGGCCTCAGCGTACTGGTCATTCACCGCAGGGCTCACACATACACACACGCACACACACACACACACACACACAGAGACACACACACACAGAGACACACACACACACACACACACACACAGAGACAGACACAGACAGACACACAGCACACAGACACACACAGACAGACACACACAGACACACACAGACAGACACACACAGACACACACACACAGACACACACAGACACACACAGACACACACACACAGACACAGAGCACACAGTCACACACAGACACACAGACACACAGACACACTGCAGCTGTTAGCATTAGACTAGCCCCAATGCTAAAGCTTCCCCACGCCCTGGCGAAGGACGTGAATCAGTGTTTGCTCTAGTGAAGGCAGCAGGTTGGAACAGCTGGATTAATGTTTAGCGTGTTCCCATCTGGTGCGTGACGGACGCCGGTGAAGGGCGTTCTCACACTGTCTTTGTGTAAACTCGCGGACACGTGAGAGCAGACAGTCACTCCAGCCGATTCCCACAACAGCTTTGTGGAAGTCAGGAGTTCTGTGCCTACAGTTTTCATGGCTGACTCGTCAGCCCACCGAGGCTCACCTGGTGGCCAAAAGTACAAAGACACCTGATCATCACAAAGCAGGAAGCAAATAAATGTCGTTGTGTGCTGTAGCATTACCACCACTCTCTGCTGGAGCTAAGGGTCCGAGCCCAAACCCCGAGTCTTGTGATGGACTGCCGGCCTGTCCAGGGCGTTTCCCGTGTTGCACCCAATGAGCGCTGGGATAGGCTTCCGCCCCCCATGACCCAGAAGGAGAAGTAGCTCAGGAGATGAGTGAATGTTATGATCTTCACTTCAGTGTTTGAGAAGATGCTAGTCTTAATATTGACTTATGCAGGCGGTGTTTGAGTACTCCTGCTGTGCACTGTTTACTCTGAGTGCTGTTCTTTCTCCAGTATCCTTCTCATCACGCCAAATTAATCCTTTATCCAGAGGCCATCCAGCAGAACTGAGGCTTGTGAGAACCAGCTGGACAGGCATCATCCAGGCACCAAAACAGTACTCACGCAATGCACATTCAGCATATCCAACAGGAAATACACTCTACATAATTAGGACGTAATCAGAGTCAAATCATAGTGGTCCAGTGGGAAACGCTCCGTTCTAGATAAGTCAGATCTGTTCCCAGTGGTGGTGAAGGTAACCAGACGTCCCCCTCTAGAAGCTCCCTCACAGAAAGTTCCTACATGAGGTGGTTCTGAATACGCTGCCTGATGTCTGAGACCCCGTTTATGATAGTGTGGAGAAGATTTCAGCCTTAAACTCCATTCATGGTGGAGGGATACATGCTGCAGGGCGCTGGGAGGTCAAATAGTCCCCCAAAGAAACTTAGTATTTCCAGGTTTTCTAGATTTTCATCATCAACATTCCATATACACTCAGAAGACACGTGTAGGTTCACTGGTGGTTTAGATAGTGAATAAAGTGTCTGTGCGTTCTAGACATGGGGAACCCTGGTCCCCTTCACCACCACCACCGTATGTACACCAAAGCCTAACCTCTAAATTCATACCTTTATTTTAAAAGATAATAAATTTTTAATTACTTTAATTTAAACATAATAAAAGACTATTTTAAAAATGCTGTTCCATGTCTCTACCGAAACACAAGGAGTTTTACTCTGTAGGCGGAGTCTTGTTTTAGCCACACCCCTGCACTTTAGAGCAGGAGGTCAGACTGCATCCCAGTCCCTCAAGGCCACATGGGAAGCGTTAGAGCCCACTGTTTTGCAGTACATTTGTCCAGACGTCTGAAACTCAGTGTGGAACGTTAGGAACGGTCACTACCGAAGCAGAATGCCTGCAGCTCAGGAAGCTATTTAGGTGCTTCACGGAAAGAGATGATGATGATGATGATGGTGGTGGTGTGTGTGTACAGCTGTTTACAGCTGTGTTTGCTAGTCATATACCGGCTAGCACTAACTTCTGCGACTAACGACACCGTCACCATGGTACCATGGCTGAGGTCACTTATCAATGCGATAACCTTAGTAACGGTGTGAGGTCATTCAAAGCAGGAGTCTGAATTCCGTCTGAAGAGCGTTTCCGTCCATCCTGGTGGATTACCTGAGGAATACATTCCGGGAGGCCGATTACATCACAGGGCCTCTACAGAGGCGCTTGTTTTAGCGGCACTCGTTCGCGTCTGTGTTGTGTGAGTAGTGAGGAGTTCACAGCCCCGGCAGCGCTGAACAGCTCCTCTCAGAAAAGTTCTGTGCAGGAACGGTTTTTCAGACTCTGTGTTCAACAGAATGCAGGCTAAAATATGATAAATCTAATTTTTCTATTTTTATTTGATTTTGAGTTAAAGTTGTGTCTGATTTTAAAATATCCCTTCTCGCCTCTAAAAGTCATACTGGAATTTAACTGTAACAGCACATTATATCATGGATACAATACTCAGTATCAGTGGTCGTTACTCGTCAAAATTCCTGCACTGGATATCGGAAGACAGAATAAACATAAAAAGGTATAACCCTATATGATCCATGAGCCTAAACTATCACCTCGACGCTTAACTAAACCTCACACTTTAAATTTGATTCGGAATGTTTGACGTTGCCGACCAATCAGGAAGTTGAACTACAGTGAAACTGCAGAGCTGAGTCATGTGGTGTTCCATGTGCTTCCTCCTTTACGGGAGGAGAATCTGCTCCACAGTTTGCTTAACATCGGGATCAAAAGTTATCCGGGCTAATGTAGTATTAACAGCCACGGTAAACCGGTATCAGACTGCCAGCGTGCCACGATTAATTGGTTTAGTTGGCAACTAATTTGAAAGTCGATTAGTTGGTGACGTCATCACACGTGTGTTTCACACTACTTAGGAATGTTTGTTGTGACATTCCTGCTCACTGGAGAGATAAACAAGAGCCTCACGGCAGAACAACATTCCCAGAAGTGAGGGAGCGTTTCATGCTTAACTTCAAAAACAGAGGCCTGTGGTTGTACTCTTCCTAAAGCCAACCTTAGCCGGCCTGGGAGCAGATCCTCCATGTTGGAGCACCTGAAGAGGAAGCATCTTGGCTCACTGGATGCAGACGCCTCATCTCGGTCAGTTAGTTGTGCTAGCTAATGTTGAATGTTTAAAGTCATCCTACTCCACGCTGTGAGCTGTAGCATGTTCTTCTGACTTGAACGGAGAACCAGTTAAGGGCCTATTCACGTTCTGGATAAAGTTTACAGCTTTAACACCGCGTCGCTGTGCTAACAGCGGTAATGAGGGCGTGCGGGTCGGTCAGAGTGTACTCTGTGTGTGTGTGTGTGTGTGTGTGTGTGTGTGTGTGTGTGTGTGTGTGTGTCACTCACTGTCTCAGGAGCTGCCGTCCCTGCTTCCAGCTCAGCTGGCTGTTGGGTGGTTCTGGAAGAGCCTCGTTCTCGTTTCCGTCATCTGGAGGGAGGAGAGGGAGGAGGAAGGGTTTGAGGATCACTCCGTAAAAGGTACACATCCTGAAGGTCCAGGCTGAAATATCATTCTTTATGCTCCATCTTGGATTTTCCCTACAAGGTTACAACACACTCAACAGGACGTTAACGATCAATGTAAAGGTTCATCCAGAATTCCCGTGGTGCCGGTCGGCTTTGGGCAGAATTTTGTCAGGATAACTGCAGAGAGAATTCCGTCAGGCTACAATCAAGTTCTGAATCCTGTGAGGCTGTCCACCTTATTTTTCCCGGTGACCAGTGGGAGTTTTGTGACTAAGGCTGAAATGTCCGGTTGGGAAAGGGAAGTGTTGTTCATTACTGCGTTTAGTGATATGTAAGGAAGTGTGTTTACTTATTATCGTTTAGTTTAATAATAAACGTCTCTGCGGTGATTCTGGGATAACGTGGACTTTGTGGCTGTCAGTACCGAGTCAGACTTCAGCCCTCAAATACAGCGTTACTTTAAAACTGAGACAGAGTAAAGAACATACTAACACACCTGACCTGCGCCAAAATATCCGTATTTAAACCAGAGCTGAGATTAGAATCCCATTCGGGGCTGGGTTAACCCTGCTAGCCTGGCGCTAACACGGCTAGCTATAGGGGTGAACGCAGGAGAAGCGTCACTGCTGTACACCTGAATCTCAGTGTAGGCACCATTAAACAGCTCAAATGAAAAGACTGTATCAGCGCAATGACTCGGTGTAGCTGTGAACAGGTCTCTCTGACTGAAGCCATCCGGTCCAGGGTTCTGCTCACAGATCTAATCTGTAAACATCAGGTCCACAAGTATTCAAGCCTCCCAACAATAAAGAAGGTTTATATTCTATTTCCACACATTTCATTGTGTTGGGACGCTTTAAACACCGAACATTACGTCTGTTCCGTCATTGGCAGACGTTCTGTCCGCTCAAAGCATCATGGGACCCAGGAATGAGATGGATACGTGGGGAATTTTGTTGGAGGTTAAACTCATCAGGTCGGTTTGGGTGGAACATTCAGGTTCTGATCCAAACTATAAGCCTGATTAAATCTGACACATCGTACCAGCTGCAGCATCCTAACGTTCTACAGCAGGATCCGGAACCTCTTGCCTCTAAGCATTCCTTTTAGATCCCACACGGAAAAGCCGTTACGAAACTGGAGGGAGGAAAATAAAGGCTCTTTCACCGTGACCGCGCTGTGCCGGCGCTGCACTCAACGTTTAGTCTCAGGTATTGACCCTGAAGGCTTGTGCTGTGTGGGGAAGGCCTACCTGAGTCATAGCTCGGTGCTTTCATGTCTCCCTGCTGGAGTTCGGTCCCGTACTTCAGCTTGTGGTATTTCGCCCTGAAGGAAAGAAAGAAAAAAAAAATCAACAGAAAAGAAGAAAATATAGCATCAAACTGCTTTAGCGGTTCTGTTGCCATGGTTACAGTTGAACGCCTACTTGGTGTTCTGGAGATGCGCTGCATCCGCGGCTGATTGAATCTATAAATTGCTGGAGAAGTGAGACGCCCGGGGCACTTAAGAGAGCGAGTGTTCGTCAGCTGAGCAGGCCCACCGTGTGACAGTTAACGGCACCACACAATGCTGCAGCGGCTCTGGACGGAGCTATAGGTGTCATTAAATCGTGGCAGCTGATCATCAATGGGCTGACTAACGCTGAGCACCGACTCCGGCGCAGTTCCCAGGACGCAATCACGACACAGCGGCTTCAGAGAATCCAATCCCTCCTAATCGGCCACTTCAAACTACGAGGAGAGGCTGCGAAGGTTCGCTAGTCACAGCGCTAGCCATCATCTCCGTACAGCAGACGGTGCTAGGAACTCCCCGTACTGCTGTTACAGGATGACCTTGAGTCCGGTTCCATCACACACTGCAGGTGATATGGTGATATGAGCACCTGGAGGCTGGAGTGCAACTACTCAGTGGACTCTGTCCAGTCCACAGGCCATAGGAAGGTAAACCATACCAGCAATTAGGGATGCACCGATCCAGCCTGTTCCGATACAGATACATAGGCTTCGGGTATGGGTCGGTACCCAATAACGATCCGATTAACCATGTACTTCACGTGTAGGAGTGACTTAAACATTACAGTACCGAGTTTGGAAAACAGAATCCCTCCATACAGTGGACTCTTCGGCTCGCTCCATGCTGCTGTTCCTGTTTGTAAGTGAAGTCTACCAGCACGCTGCACACCTGACGTATGACCTCGCATGCCCCGCAAACTAATAATTAGGGCCTAAAGATGCACCGAATCTCTGGGGGTGCACCGAATTCCCATTCCATGCCTGATTTAACGGAACAGAAGGAAGTCTGGTGGACTGGTGGTAGTAAAGGAGCTGTAGAAGCATATAAACACTTCAGACCAGCTCAGAGATGAACAAGCGCAGACCTGAGGCCACGGAGCTACAGAGACCTTCTACACAGACCCATTTCCATCCCCACCGCAGGTCCTGCTGCAGAGGACGGCCTGCTGCGGTCGAGCCGTTCCCTGTTTGAACGACCGGATATAATTTTGGCCTGACCTGAGAAACAATGACTCGTCCTCTGAGAGAGAGAGAGAGAGAGAGAGAGAGAGAGAGAGAGACAGACANCGACCGGATATAATTTTGGCCTGACCTGAGAAACAATGACTCGTCCTCTGAGAGAGAGAGTGAGACACACATCGAGAGAGAGAGAGAGAGAGAGAGAGACAGAGAGAGAGACCCCATATGGATTGTGTGTGTCCAGGAAAATAAGTGTGGTCATGTGTGCTGCTGGGATCAGACCTTTCCTGCTTCAGAGCGTACTCCAGCATCTTGATCCTCCTCACCAGGTCCTTCTTCAGGTTCTCCTGGCCTTTCCTCTCACCCTGCAGGAAGGCAATCTGAGCCTGGAAAACACAGACAGACACGCTCGGTTATCAGCTGAATCAGACCCACATACAGGACCAAAAAGCTGTCTACACGCACACCATTCCCAATCAGACTGAATTCCGGAGCCGGGACGGTGTCGATATCTAGAAAACTGTGGGACTAGACAGCAGAATAAGAAGGAGTAATGATTATATTTATATTAATATAATATAACCATATTATTAACCATTTCATGTGATGACTCATGAACAATTCAGACCCTGTACGTCTCCCTACAACACACCAGTTTACCCCTCCATGACTGAACTGAGCTGACATTCAGAAACTATGGTGGAATTCCCCTTCAAAGACCTGACACTCTCGGGACAGGGCACTCTCGGGACAGGGCACTCTCGGGACAGGGCACTCTCGGGACAGGGCACTCTCGGGACAGGGCACTCTCGGGGTAGGACACTCTCGGGACAGGACACTCTCGGGACAGGACACTCTCGGGACAGGACACTCTCGGGGTAGGACACTCTCGGGGTAGGACACTCTCGGGACAGGACACTCTCGGGACAGGACACTCTCGGGGTAGGACACTCTCGGGACAGGACACTCTCGGGGTAGGACACTCTCGGGACTGATCTGGTTCCTGCTGAGATGTTTGAACAGAAGCCCAGTTGAAGCTACACCTGACCTGGAGGACTTCACAAACACAGCTGAAGGTTAGAGCAGCCAGCCTGAGGTATGCTGCACAGCGTTCCAGGGTACTCCGCTGTCAGAGGTTAGCTGAACGAGCCGACTGATGGAGCCAAAAGCCAAAAGCCAAATTTCCATGTTTTCCTCTGGAAAAAGTCGCTCTCTGGAGACGCCAAGTCGCTCTCTGGAGACGCCTAGTCGATATCTGGAAACGCCATGTCGTTGTTATGATAAACACAAATTTCCATATTTCCATATCTCCCTGGAACGGTAACTGTGTGCTGTGAGCATCCTGACCAATCACGGCCCTGTACAGTCCAGCAGTAGTCTTCCTTTGGTCAGGTATGTTACATGGCATTCAAACACCAGTGCTTTACTGCCTGCGCACTGCTGTAATTCCAGCCCGGCAGTAAGGAAAGCCGTGGAAGCTGGTTTGATAACAGATAATACAGAGTAATTAGCAGAGCAGGTACATAAGAGGATGAAATCCAGCTGAACTGTAAGCGCTGGAGAGGAGGAGGTGCAGGAGGTGGATAATGTATTTTTAATAAACTCCACCATAAGCCGGTTCCACCGGAAAAGCTGATAATGCTCCACTGAATGGAGGAATAACAGGCTGGAGAACTACAACAAAAACAAGGCAGTCACCTATTCACGCTGCACCTCGGGGAGACTGGAGGAGCGGGCCGACGGGCGTGGACTAGGGTAGGGTTTGGGCAGGAGGGATGAGAACAATTTCATTTTAATTGCATATGAAATTTAATTCATGTAAGACGGAGAGAGAGAGCGGGATAAAAGAGTGGAGTAGTCCAAACATTCCGATTAAACAAGGTGGGCAACCAGAGGAATAACAGCCATGCAAACGGATAAATCTGACAACATTCCCAGTCGGAATGTTTATGCCTGTCCTGCTCATGTGCTTTGGAGTCATAGCGGAAGTTTATGACATTCCATACAGCAGGAGCAGAAACCGGTCTGCACGTCACACTTCAAGGCCAGTCGTTCTCTGAGTAGAGTTTAAGTTTTTGCCCAGTTGTGTTGCAACCCATCCAGGAAGCAAAACACCCCCACCTGTTTGAGGCTCTCCGTCCTCGTCTCCTTGCGAGTCCGAGCTTCCTGGTATTGATAAACACCAATAATCTATAATCAGAATGGCTTTACTCAGACCGGTGAAGCACAGGCAGTGGAATACATACCGTATACAACCAGCTTTCTCACCTCCAAGATCATGTACTTCACTTCAGAGGACAAACAAGGCCTGTGAACTTTGACCTTTACAACGCTGGCCTGCGCAGTCACACCGCACTCCTGCATCACTGACCCTTCCTCTCGGACCTCCCACGCCTGACATCCGGCTGCTCATCAAGCACAACTCAAAGCCTCGTGTGTTAAACCTACTGGAGTCATTCCGCGTGTTCATCTGCCGAACTAACGGACTAACAGACGCGGCCATCGGGAGGCGCTTGAAGGGAACCTCCGGTATGGAGGCGGCGTGGCCTACATGCGGGGAATCTGGGTAACCCAGTTGATGAATATTCATTCCAAGGCCTCGGAGCTCTATAAAAAGAGGAGGGGTCGTGTAGAGCGCAGCTATATAAAAGCACGGCGAGCGTCTGGAGCTCATACCCTTCACAGGCAAGGACGTCCAACGTCAGGCCACTGTTCAGGGCAGGACGTTACAGAGCAGCATGTTAATCTCCCTGTTCTCGTTTATCTAGAACTGAAAAACAGCTGTTTCTTTACTGAGATTACAAGTTAGCAGAGCTCCATTTTCAAATCACAGGAACGTTTAAAAATCACGTCCTACAGTGACGGGAAATCTAACCTCAAAACACAGAGCTGGACAGCTCACAGCCAAACCACAACCTACTGGCAGCCGGGCACACTGCGGCACAAGCAGGGGTCAAACCTCAGGCCCGAGAACACCGCAGCGGGGTACAGAACTAAGCTTTTCTATCAGACTACAGACTAAGAGTGAAGGGCAGCATTTGTACTTTTCCAGATGTGAACAGCTGCAGCAGGTAACACAATCAGGAGAACAGCCGAACGAGAATTCAGTTCAATTCAACTTTGTCATTATACCAGTAAAGGGTTGTACAGTATAACGAAACCCTGTCAGGCCACTTGACCGTCTGACCACAATTTAGGACAGGTGAGCTCGGGACTCTAGATGATACACAATTTAAAGGATGTGTGACCTATAACGTGACCCTTAACCTTTCACACAGGAGAAAAACTCTTTGCTGTGAATGTGGAAACATATATACAGATGTGCTTCTATTAGATCCGGGTGTGGATCAGGACTCCCTCTTGAGGTTCTCCGGATCTCCATGCTTTCGTTCCCTGTGCAGTGGGCACATCTACAAGCTCCCGAACAGAGTGAAGTCGTTTCTACTAGTCAACCATCTGATACACACGTGACCGTTCAATGAGCACCTGAGCTCGGCACACCCGCTGCTTTGGAGTCGGCTGCATGTGGCAGGACACGAGATTAAGCTTTACCATAACTGGCTCTAACAATACCAGACCAGAAGGTCGCCGGTTCGACCCCCTAAACCGACAGGACGCAACTAAAGTGGGTTTGAGCAAGGCACCTAACCCCTCAGCTGCTCCCAGGCGCTGTGGAAAGGGCTGCTCACTGGTCTGGGCAGGTGAGTGTGTGTTCACTAGCGAGCTTGTAGCCCAACTCCCTGTGAAGAACTTCCACACTGATGACGTGACTCGCGTGTGGCTGCGGCTGCCCTGCTGGTGTGCACCATAAAACAACATTCGACTTAAGTACATCTGACCGGCACGCAATCTGCTATACGAGACTGACTAACCAGTCGCGGCCAATCAAGCAGAAAACCAGTCAACACCAGAACAACGTAAGGAGAACCCTGCACTGATCGGCTCCATCCCCACAGCCCACGAGGCGGAGCGTTGTCCGCAGGACCAGGAGGAAAAGCCCTCAGATCTGGGCATAGTGATGACTCAGAG
>JAVGWN010003339.1:0-10381 GCA_034552555.1 Semaprochilodus insignis | reverse complement strand
TACTGTAGATATGAATGGAAATGAAGGAGGTAATGAATAGAAACAGGAGAACAGACTGTATAATAGAGACTGGAATACTTTCTTTGTTTCTCACTTACTGCTGATTCAGCAGTTGACCATCCACCCTCTTCCACATGCCTTTTGTCTCTTCATCAGTCAGACCGATCCAGAACCACCTCTCTTTCTCTCTCTCTCTCTCTCTCTCTCTCTCTCTCTCTCTCTCTCTCTCTCCTCACCTGCTCCTCTCTGCTGTTTACGATCACCAGATCTGCTCCTCTCTCTCTGCAGTCCTGCCTGCTCTCCTTCCACATCTTCTGCTCAGTGGAGAAGAAGTAAAAGCTGCTCCCGTTCTTCCTCCACTCTTTAAAACAGAGCAATGAGAACAGACATATGTTTAGAGGTATGAAGGTATATGTGAGCCTGTGAATTGTGAGGATGGTGTTTCACTCACTAGTCAGCTTTACTAAATCATCATATGTGGATTGTAAGATCTCAATCAGGTTCTGGTAGCTGCTGTTCAGCTGGTCTCTTTCTTCAGTCAGGTTTCTGATACTGGATAAGAGGGTCTGTCTCTCTGCAGTGCAGTTCAGAAAGAATTAAACTTTTGAATGTAAATAAAATGTATTCTATGCATCTGTATGTGAAAGAGGAGATATCTGAGGTCATAAGAAACACTCACGGTAAATGTAGATCACTATGATGGTCAGCAGGAGAACACACAGCAGTCCCACAGACACCACAACCCGTCTAGAACATCTGCTTCCTGTTCCAACACCTGATAAAGAGTGGACTATCATTGTAAGTATGCTCAGAGTCTTTGCACCGAGAGTTTACTCTACCTGTATGCTGTGTTGGTGTCTCCCTCTGTGTGCTGGTGTCCTGAGCTCTAACAGCATCTGTGCACACACACACACACACACACATATATCCAGCATCATCTCCACTCTCTCTCTGTCTAGCTCACTCCACTCAACACTGTTCACTTCATCATAAACTCCCTCTGCCATTCACTTTCTTTGCTCATCGACACTGGACCAGAGGCGGCCAGTTGTCACGCCTGCAGGTTCTCCTCCCACCTCTGATCTCCTGGACTCCATTGCCCATAACCCTCCATGCGATGACATCACTGTCACATGTCTGGCATCCACTAGTCCCGTTCCGTTTTTCAGATCCGCGTCTACCGATTATTGATCACACACATCTGTTCCTTATTTACTCTGTTTGTATAAATACTCCTCTCTCACATTTAACCATTGTGAGGTATTGCCTCTCTGTGCGTTTTCCTCTGTTATTACTCCTTGTTTGCTGCTCTGGTTTTTGACTTTGTTTGGATTCTCTGATTTACTCTTTCATCTTTTCCCTTTTGATACTATTACTTTGTTACTGTACTTAAATAGTTGTTTTATGTATCTGTACTTGTGTGTTTTTGTTACCTAATGTTTTTTACTTTTTACTTACTACCATTTAAGTATAAATCACCATATGCTCAGTTTCATAGATGTGCAGCTTTAACCCTCTATAAAAATATAATGTTTAAAAATTAATGAGAAATCATTTTTAAAGACATACTTTTACTTTTTAGTACATTTTGTGAGCATGTACTTTTATACTTGAGTATAAAAATTCAGAATACTAAAAGGGACATGTGCATTTTACCATGTCTGCACTGGACCATCCACCTCCCCCAAGCAGCATGTAGGCTAACTGTCCCCTTCTACCACAGCCACTGACCATATAGAGCAGTACTCTGTACAAAGGTATGCACCACCATCAAATAACTATAGGTGACTACTAGAACTTGAGTTGGTTTCTAGTCAGAATGTGTTTTTGCATTTTGTTTCAGCAGTAGCTGTAGGACGAGGCCCCTGTTTGAGATGTGATATTCTTTTACCTATATAGATTTTAAAGTACTGTATTTATGAAGTTGTTAAGATGTATTCTTTTATAAATACCTAGTAAACACTTTCAACTTTCTAAGCGTACCTGTGGGTTTTACTTGCATTAAACTTCCTGGGGTGAAATTCTCTAGGTGGCGTAGTCGAGTCCTTAAGTTAATACTTGAGCAAGGGCCACATTTGTGGCGCAGTCGGCAGGGTTTTGAAAACAAGATGAGTTCAGTTGGGTTTTTTTGGTTTTTTTTACATGCTTTTTGGCTTTATAGGCAAAACAGCAGTTGGCATATTGGGGTCCCAAGGATTGCAGTTGGGTGCCCGCAGGGAAGTATTTAAACTTTTCCAATGAATTGTTTTTTTTCTTCCTCTCTATTTGTCCTTACCATGGCCAATGAGCTCCAAGAACCCTGTTACTGAGGGTAATTGTCCAAAAACAGCTTTTTGCACACCCTTTGGTTTATTTGAATTCAATCGGATGCCCTTTGGATTATGTAATGCCCCTAGTACATTCCAGAGACTCATGGAGAGGATGTTTGGTGACCAGAATTCCCAGTCCTTGTATCTGGATGATATCATTGTGTTTTCTTCTGATATAGATTAGCATTTGAGCCGTTTGGAGCCCATATTAAGCCGGTTACAACAAGAAGGATACAAAGATTTGGAAGGACCATGCAAGCTGCAGTCTCAACCCTAATGAAGTTGTACAGCTCCTTGTACCTGGAGTTCTTGCGCCTGAAGTTGGCCATGACTGAAAAGTTTTGTGAGTATCTTTGGGGCCAGCAGTGCATTGTTTGGGCAGAAAAAAATCTCAGTCATTTGGATACAGCTAAGTTGGGTGCCACAGAGCGGCGATGGCTTGCTCAGTTGTCAGCATTTCATTACACTATCTGTTATCGGCCAGGCCGTGAAAATAAAGACACTGTCTCCTTATCTCGGCCAGGCATGTTTACTCCAGGGGAGTTGGAGGGATCAGCTATGGGAGGTGTGACTTTGCCCTTGACTCTCAAACAGCAGGCTAGGGGAGAAGCTCCATCACCAGCTTCTGCTTTCCCCTCTCATACCCCTGGGGAGTTGAATTGCATGCAGGAGGCTGATCCAGGTATTGGTGCTTTGCTTTGTTTTTGGCAGGAGCACAGCCTGCCCAGTCGAAGTGTGAGGGAGGAACTGCCAGCCCGGACCCAAGGCTTCCTGCATCAGTGGGATAGGATTGTTGTACGTAATGGGTTGTTGTATTGCAAAATTCTGAGGCCAGATGGTGGAGAGGAAGTGTTACAACATCTACTCACAGAATGCCTGCAGGAGGAGGTGCTGCGGCAACTGCATGACCATCATGGCCATCAAGGCATAGAGCATACAACTGCAGGAGATGGGAGAGATGTTACTTGCCAGGGATGGGTAATGATATTAAGCAGTGGTGCCAGCAATGTGAGAGGCATACCCTTCTAAACCCCCACAGCCACGTATTTGGGCCCCTATAGGACATCTTTTGGCTTCAAGGCCGAACGAGGTAGTGACCATTTGATTTTTCTTTCTTGGAGCCTGCTAGGGATGGAACTGAACAGGTTTTAGTTATAAATTATGTTTTTTCAAAATGTATTCAGGTAATTCCTACTTAAGATCAAAGAACCCCTACAGTAGCAAGTGTGCTAGTTAAGCACTGGTTCTAGTGATATGGTACGTTTACATTCAGATTGTGGTCAGAGCTTTGAGAGTGCCCTGGTTTGCCAACTTTGCGATTTGTATGAAGTCCAGAAAACTCAAACCACCCCATATCACTCACAAGATAATGGCCAATGTGAGTGATTTAATCGCACTATGCATAATCTTCTGCACACATTGTCCCAGGAACAGAAAAGCCGCTGGCCAGACTATCTGCCCCAGCTGGTTTTTAACTATAATTCATCCCTCCACCAGTCCACAAGGGAATCGCCCCATTTTCTTATGTTTGGGCAAGAACCCCAACTCCCAGTGGACTTCCTGTTGAGTGGAGTTCAAGAAATGGAGGGTAGAGAAGTCTGTGATTGGGCTCAGGAACATCAAAAGCGTCTCCAGGTTACTTTTAAAGGGGCAAGAAAGAGGATGCAGGCTGCCGCACGGCGGCGAAAGGAACAACATGACCAGCTGGTGCAACTTCTGAGGGTTCACATCCTGAATGATCTCAGGGATCATTCAGGACATGGGCGCAAGAAGATCCAGGATGCCTGGAGTGCTGTCATTCATAAGGTGGTGTGAACACCTGAACCTGGGGGTGTGGCGTATTCTGTGGTCACATTGCAAGATTTTGGAAAAAATCAAAGGGTGCATCGGGTAATGTTGAAGCCAGTTCCCCAAAATCTCTCTTTAGCTTCCCCCAATTCAGGGAATCGAAGTTTAGGAAGTGACGCAGAACAAGAGGAGGAACCACTCTGTCAGTGGACTATGGTGTGTGCCCCTCAAGCTCATTCGGGCAGTATCCATCTACCATTCCTGTTCCACTGGCAGCAGACCTAGTGGAAGTGAGCTCATCTGCAAGTGCTGAATCTAGTGGTCCTATGGCACCTGCTGTATCTGAAGCTGAAGTCTGTGGCACTAGTTTAGAGAACAGGCGACGAACCACTCAAGTAACAGCAGGCCAGCCTAGAAATCCTCACCATTTACCAATGCCCATGGTGAGTGTAGCTACTGAGTGTGCATCTTCTCAGGTATCTGGCACGAGCAATATGGCTGAAGCATATTTTAGACCTTGGTTTTAGCGTTTGTCGACGCAGACACAAAATATGGGGGTATAGTGTAACAGGTAGGGCTGTTGCCATTAGTCATTAGTGGACTTGGGCAGCCACCGTAGTTCTGAGGAGCAGCCCCTCCCCTTTACCTGCCTGCTAGGTGTTAGCAATTAGTGCCAGTGTATATAGGCACGGCAGCCCGCTCTCTGTTTGAGCTGGTCTTTTCACTGCTATTGGCTTATACTGCAGGGCTTTGTTGCTGGGGGACATTTTGCCTCAAGGTGGTTGCTGAATGCAGGTGTCCTTTTCCCCCTACCCCAGTTGGCCATGCCGTTAGCAGTTAGCACCAGCATATATCCAGTACGCTGGGTTTGGAGCTGCTAATTTGTGGTGTTATGGGCAGTACTGGCTTTGAGGTGTGTGTATGCTGGTGTGCCTGAAATCGGTTGGGTTTGGAAATCTGCTTCCAAAGGTTTTGGTGCAGAGCATGGTCATCTACAGTACTACCCCAGACAAGTGTTGTGATCATAAAGCCTGTTCATTCTTGCTGTCACTGGTAACTTCAGCTTATGGGTTCTCCATTGGAGCGTCGCCGTTTGGTCAGCCTAGGTGGCGTCCCACGTGCCAAGCATAAAGAGCCTTTTATTGAAGCCACTGCTGTTTTGTCTGGCCTACACCAGACCAATTAGATCACATTTGCTGTTTTGATTTTTTAATTTTTTTTTTATTTAGTTTTCTTTATTTACTATTTTGATATTTGAAGTTCTGTTAATTTCAAATTTATATTATTGTTTTATATTGATAGTTTGTTGTTTGTTTATTTATTTATTTGTTTTGTTTTGTAAATTAGTGGTTGCTATTTTTCCACAATTCTTAAGTGTTTTATTTTTTAATTTATTTTCTTCTTTTGGTTATGGTTTAATTAGGTACATTGGCTGTGATTTAAGTGCAGGGTTTGGGCAGTATATAATCTGCCTGGTATTAATGATTGTTTTCCTCTTTTATTTCTTTAGCACCTCTCGGTGCATGTGGTGTCTCCTGTTGAGCGGTCACCCTTTGGAGTTTTCCTCTCTCCTTCACCCCTTTTGCACCTAGCTTGCAGTCTTGAAGTTATGATCGTTGAGGTTCAGTAACCTGTGTGTGTGGGTGTGTGCATGTGTGTAGTGTGGAGTTTTAGTGTACAGTCTCAGGTGTGTGGAACCAGGTGCTGGAGAGCTCGGAGTTATCTGTTTTTGTTAAGAATATAGCGCAATTGTCCTCCGTTTATAAGACTGCACAGCCAGTATACCTTACTGTTCTTTTTCTTTCTTCTTCTTTTTTTTTTTTTTTTGCATTTTGTTTCAGCAGTACCTGGAGGACGAGGCCCCTGTTTGAGTTTTGATATTCTTTTATCTATATAGATTTTTAAATGTTGTATTAATAAAGTTCTAAAGATGTTATGTGTTCTTTTTAAATACCTAGTAAACATTTTTTCAGAGACAAAGAACCAGTCGCGATGCGAGCAGAGCCAAGACACAGAAATGGTTTAATGAAACAAGTGGAGGCTTTACACAACAACAAAGAACGGTTCAGCAATACCAGGGGATAATACCGGGTCATAAGAGAGAGAGAGAGAGAGACAGGCGAGGGTCAGAAACCAGAGAGTCAGTCAGACAGGCAATATAAACAGGCAGGGGAGACAGCCGTAATCAAGGGAAACGGAAAAGGGTCGTAAGCCAAACCAGGAAGTAGCGAGAGCAGACGAAGCAAAGGGAGAAGGCAAAAGAGTAGTCAAAGAAACAAACGAGGTCGAAAACCGAACAGACAGAGAATGCAGAGAAAAAACGCTCAGAGATGCAACAAGGGGTTGGCAAATCTTCGCGAGGTGTGTTTGTGTGAACTGAGCTTTTAAAGAGAGCTGAATTGGAGTCCGGCGGTGCAGCGGTGACAGGCAGACCCACAGGCGTGACAATTTTGAATTGAACTCAATTTCACGTCTCCAACTTTCTAAGCGTACCTGTGTGCTCGTGGGTTTCACTTGCATTAAACTTCCTGGGGTGAAATTCCCTAGGTGGCGTAGTTGAGCTTTTCAATTAATTTAATACTTGAGCGAGGGCCACACAGGGTTCAGCATGGGAACCTGGTGCAGTGCCTCATAGGCAATGAAAGATGGCAGGTGGATGGCATTAACTCCTGCAGCAGAAACTGGCTCTTGACACACGGAATGAATCCTCACTTAATGGGAAGGAGCTGGACCTTGTGCTGGTGGACATTGGTGGTGAGGGAGGATGTCAAACTGAAGAAGAAGGCCTTTAGGGAATGGTCATGAGCTTTGCGTAATTACTGAAAGAATTAAATTCTGGATACAAGTGGCTGAAATGAGCTTTCTTAGCAGGGAGATGAGCCACACTCTGCTCAATAGTTTGATGAGCTCAGTCATACGGGAGGAGCTCAAAGTAGAGCCGCTACTCCACATTGAAAGGAGCCAGTTGAGGTGTTTCAGGCATCTGATTTGAATGCCCCCTGGCTGCTTCTTGTTGGAGGTGTACGAGGCACGAACAACAGAGGTCATCCCAGGACCTGGTGGAGGGACTGTATCTCCAAGCTGGCCTTTGAATGGCTTGGGATTCCCTAGAATGAACTGGGCACAATCCCATATATAAGAGGTTGCTGAGCCACTATTTTAGTTAGTGTAAAGGTTCTGGGCTCTCTGTCCTCTTCCATGACTGGGAAGTAAACCCAGCATTTGTCACTCTGTTCTGCTTTGCTTCCTGGGTCAAATTAGTGGAAGACTCCTCTAACTGCGCTACTAAACCTCCAGTACAGAACCAGCAGTGTTCATATACCAAACCAATGAAGAAGTGTTTGGACAGGAAACAACATCAGACGAGCTTCTACCCACAGGAGTGAGAAACCAGGCCTGAGGAATACATTCTGAGACAGTGAGAGACAGAGACTCTCTCACTATAGCTCCATATGGTCTAGACTGGTTTTGGAAATGAAGTCATCAGAGAAATGAGATTCATCACTCCAGAGACCACATTTTGACTGATCCACTGCTGTGAACTTAAATAAGGGGGAAGTTCACCACTAACCACAAGCTTTAAGCTGTCAGTGACTCCATGGTCCTCCTGGCATGGCTATCAGCATGGCAGTACCTTACAAGCTTCTATAGCCCAGTACCAGGCAGTAGTGGATCACTACATATGGACACTTTAATAAGAATGTGTGCCGTTTGGCATTTTGTAACATGGGTCAACATAATTAGGATACTGAGGTTAGTGAGCTAGTAGAATCTGCAACAGACCAAAGTCAAAAATCAGAAGAATGAACAAGGTGCACTTGGACACATGATCATGTGAAACCAGCCAAAACCAAAACTAGAGACAAACTAACACAACAAGCAGCATGACGTTCGTGATAATGAGGATGAGCTGGAACGTTCCAAGAGTCAGCTCCTACCATTTACCTAAAACCGTCCGGCTTGTTGATGAACGACACATCTATACCTCCAATCACTGTTTAGTAGCCTTTGCTATCTACCACTGCCTCAAGCCTACAGGTCGTTATCAGTGCACATGTAACTGAACATGTTTAAACCTGAGACTTTGTCCAGTAGAGTAGCCAGCTAGCACTGGCTTTGTGATAATGTCAAAGCAAATGTCTAAAGGTATGTCTAGAGCGGTAATGTAGAATGCTGTCAGGGAGAGCCGATAAACAGCAAATTCAGGTTATTTTGTACACTACACTCCTATAAACTGAAATTTAATAAAGCGGTCAGCATCATGCTGTAAGGGGCCGTCCGCGCCGTGGTCCTCCCACCACCAGAGGGAGGCCACGCTGTACCACTCGCAGTAATCAGGCTGATTGAGAACACCTGGTTACTGCCCTTATAAGGACTGCCCACTGGTCAGACGGTGTTGAGTCTTGATTCTGTTCAGGCCACGCCAAGCTCGGTAGTACAGCTTGTACCTGCTCACAGGACAGGACAGGACAGGACAGGACAGGACAGGACAGGACAGGACNACAGGACAGGACAGGACAGGACAGGACAGGACAGGACAGGACAGGACAGGACAGGACGTTTGCTCACCAGCCATCTTGGGTCCTCTCCCTCGAGGCTGCTTTCAGTTTCTTTCCCTGTTTTGTTAAGAAATGATTTTTTCCTACTTCTCTTGAGTTTCAGAGTTTAGATGATACTCGTTCTCCTTTCCCGAGTATCTGCCCTTTTAGTTTAGCGATACAAACTGAGTGCCCGCAGTTTGATCGCCTTCTTTCTTTCTTTGTTATCGCCGCCTTTGTTCTCATTTTCCCGCCGTGTCTTTACCCTTTGTTTATATCAAGGCCGTGCCAGTTTCATTTCCGCTTCTGCCGTGGCGCAGCGGTTAGCACGTTGCCCTCTCAGCGTTTCTACCTCTAATAGTATTTTTCTTTCTTCCCTCATTTCTCCGTCAGACTCCTCACCTCACCACTCAACCACCAGCATACCACTTCCCCTTGTGGAGTAGCGGTTAGAGCGTACACTTCCTGTATGTAAGATCACCGATTCAAACCCTGGTCACCAACATCTGCATTTGAGTCCACGTAAATAAATAAATAAACAAGACAACAATCCAGCGAGGACTCTCCCTATAAGGATTGTTGCCCCGTTACACATGCTTGGTATCAGTTTACTACCTCTTTACAAACTGGCTGTTTCCAGCTCAAAGATATGATCTGAAACAGGGCTAGGTTAGTCAGGTTAGCTGAGCTACAAGACACGGCTGCTAATGCTAATGTTATAAAGGCAAAATATACTGTGTTGTCTCAGCACCAGTGTGAACAATGGTTTTGTTTTCTGTTATGGCCTGACCCTTGGAAGTTGATATTCGAGGTAGAAGCTCTCAAAGTAAATGTAGAGCACTGCATTGATGGTCAGCAGGAAAACGCACAGCAGTCCAACATACACCACAGCTAATCTAGAACATCTGCTTCCGGTTCTAACACCTGATAAAGAGTGGACTGAAGTTTATACTGTAAGTATGCTCAGAGTTTCTGCACCGAGAGTTTACTCCACCTGTCTGCCGTGTTGGTGTCTTCCTCTGTGTGCTGGTATCCTGAGCTCTAACAGCATCTGTGCTCATATATACATCCACCATCATCTCCACTCTCTCTCCTCTGTCTACCTCACTCAGCTCAACGCAGGTCACATTATCATAGACTCCCTCTGCCATTCTCTCTCTCTGTGCTCCTCTAACTACACTACTAAACCTCCAGCACACAAACTGCAGTGTTCTTATGCTGAACCAATGAAGAAATGGCTGGACAGGAAGTGGCATCAGAAGAGCTTCTAACCACAGAATCATGAAACCAGCTCTGAGGAAGTTCTCTCTGCTGTACACATCACCTCAATGGTACATTGGCTAATCATTGTATGTGTAAGACATAGAGAGTGAGAAATAGAGACTCATCTTATCCTTATCCTGCAAAGGCTCAGGAAGTTTGATCTGCCTCCTGACATCCTCACCAACTTCTACCGATGCACATTACTGCCATCAGGCAGGAGACGTACAGGAGAAATTTCCGGGCATACACCTTTTCCCAAATGTTCCGACATTTCAGTTCAATCACCTGGAAAACTACTGCAGTAGTCAAGTAACACATTAGCAACCACCTGGGATATTGTAGCATAGACTGTGTGGAGCCACTTTGGTTTAGAAATATAATTTCCCCTCTAGTGTATTAGTATCACTGAGGCTGATGCTGCATTTTAAATGCTCTGTTTAACACAATGACAGATTCTACTGGTCCAGTAGTTGTGTGTTCATA
>JAVGWN010003338.1:0-10382 GCA_034552555.1 Semaprochilodus insignis | reverse complement strand
CTATGGTCTTTGGCACGCCCAAATGCAGTCACTCCTTTTAGCCAATCATTAACATCTGCTTTGGAGCCATTTTCCACACATGGAACGAGACATTCACTGCACTGTAGCACCTCTTCTCAATCTATGGATCCCGTCACTCACACCCCGCAGGTATTTATAGCCCCATCATCCTTGTGCAGCGCCATCTGCAGGAGCCTGAAGTTACTACCACCTTAAACACACAAGGTGACTCATTTTTGTCTGATGAGTTTATATCCCTACACTTTTATGTTTTTATGTATGACATAGGTAAACGGGATCTTAAACTACTTTGTTATTCCATTTTTTCCGCTATCAGATCTGATCTTTTTAGGCTAACCAGAAATCCCTGCTTACCACAAATATAGTCAGTCAGCCAAGAGATGCTTGGTCAAAGCTTACAGCCCACCAATTAGCATAGTAACTGTAACAGGCTAATAATACTCTAAGTAATAGGTTTGATAGGGTGGTTTCTGACTCGCTGTTATCTAGAAACCTAATTCTGCATGTTCGTGCACCTTTAGGTATATTTAAAGTGATTTAACTATCACTTTAATGTCCATCTTTTCCATCTGGAATTTTTGGAAAAGCTGTCCTCTAAAATAATAAACTGAATAACGTACCATAAAAGTAAATAAATCAAAATGTAAAATGGCTTTAATTAATGTATTTGTCTATGTATTCATTTATTTAACCACTTTTAGCACCCAGTGTCTCCAAACATTGGTGAAATAAACACCTGATTTGTATGATTTTTCATAGGACATGGTGGCGTAATGACTAGGCTACGGAGCAGTCAGTTGCTGTTTTTACCTCTTTATCTGCTCTGTGTTCTCCATCACATCAGAACATCAGGACCCGCCCCTCGTTTGACTACTGCTGCTGTTAGAAGTGGAGGTCAATAGGAATATATAAACGGCCACTCGTAGACACGCGTCCCAAACCACAGAGCCCTGTCACTTTCCCCCGCCGCTGATTCCCCCGTTTTAGAAGGGAGGTGGTGTATATGTGTGTTTGTGTGCATGTATTAATCTCTTTGTGGGGACCAGATTCCCCCCTCCAGTCTGTGGAAAGCATGAATATTTTGCACTTGTGGCCCAAAGCCGATATTTAGGGTGCTGGGATTAATGGAATGGTTTACTTCTACCATTGTATTCAATTTTCAGCATACTCCACATGCACAGTACCAGTTTAGACACAGCTACTCATAGAAGGTTCTCCTTATGTTTACTTTAGAATAACAGTGAAGACATCACACTATAAAATAGCACTCATAGAATTATGCAGTCCACCTTAAAAACCCTCCAAAATAGAACTTTACAGGAGGTTAACACAAGAGGATAGCACAGCTTTCTTAACCTGCAGTGGAGGCTGATTTAACAAGGTTTATTTCTAAGCAGTCTTGGGTCAATTCTATTGGTCTGTCAATCGTGAACATTCACTAAACTGAAAGGAGAACCAGAGCTTTTAAACTGTGCAGAAAAAGAGATCAAAGTTTTTACAGCACTAAATATATATTAGAGGTGGAGATATGGAGAAATATCATACTGTGGTACATCAAGAGTATATGTGGTATATCAGGATATGGACTGTTCAGACTCTCATCAGTTGGAACTGTTAAGTGTAAGCCTGTAGAGACTTTAAGATGACCAACCCCATCCATTTAGTTGAGTGTCTCTAAACTTTTGACTGGTACTGTATCCGATCAGCCAAGACATGTTTAGTATCTGAAGTTTGCCTCTTTAATTTAGGGCTGGAGCTACGAGGATAATGTAACTGAGAAATACTAGAAGTCAATAGTCACCCAAATCTTTTCTTCAGCTACAGTCTTGTGTTTAGAGTTCACAGTAAGTCACAATGTGTCTTAAACCACATCAACAAGCCTTAGCCCTTATAACCTTAAAGGGGGTTTCTCATAATTCAATGTTTGAGATGTAAACAAAGCCATTCAGAGTGGCTTACTGTGGTCTGACTTCTCACCTCTTCCATTTCAACCCTCATTGCTCGCTAGCAGCGCAACACAGACTTCCAACACAACTTAATTTATTGTATTAATTAAGTATCTGAGTCCGTTTCCATATTGCCAGCAGAATGGCCACTAGGAACGTTACCCAGTGTTTCAGTAGTGATGGTTTTGGTTGTGACAATTTTGATTAATATTTGAGCAGAACTGAGCAGAAGGCTCATCAGTACATGACAAGCAAACATACAGTTGTGCACATATAACATCATCATATTTTTCAATAAGCACACATAAAGAAAGTTAACTCTAAGTGCAGTATTGATGAGTTTCGGTTGTGACAGTTCTTAATGTTCCACAGTGATTTTCATGATTCTGGGACACTTTATTACTATCTACAATTTTCAAATGACTGTTGACCGTAGAGCCCTAAAATACAATGATGCAGCCTCACTTGATGCTTTAAAATGCAGGAATATAATGTTTTAATTCATATTTTAAGGACTAGAGCTTTTTGTGTTCGGTAATGACATGGAAATAAAGGACAACAAGCTGTTTCCTTATTTGAAATTCAACCCAAATAATAAATCAGAATCTTTCCAAAGAAAAACAGGTTTAAAAACGCACAGAAAATATTATTTTTACATGTAAATTTATTTTATTTTTACATGTAAATTTAGAGCTTTTAGGTCGGACATATTCCAATAGAAAGTACCCTATAAATGATGGTTTTATGCGTATTTAGCTTATTACTATTTCTATTAATACCTTGGGTTTAAGTACAGTAGATCACAACCTAATCAGTATAAATATCAAATTTCTAAATATATACATATCTATATATTGTAATTAAATACAAATATTTATTCATGCATTAATATTAAATATATTATGTATATTAAATAAATTTAAAAATATTTATTTATTTATTTTCTATAAATCGTTCACAGTGGAACTGCAGGTAGAACGATCTACTGTACAGACTATAGAAGCGCAGCGAGGCACCCCACAAAGACAGGAATACACGCTTCAGTGTGTATGTGTGTGCGCCGTTGTTGAACGCTTGCCAGAACAAGCGGCCCCGGCGCTGACTGACATGGGTGACACTTAGGGAAATGAGGTCATTAGCTCGAATTACAGTGGGTTTTGATGGCTCAGTAATGGGGTTTAATGATGGAATTTAGCGAGAGGCCCCACCAGGGACCCCCAGCGAATACAGGCAGACAGGTCATTTAATAAAGAGAGACACAGAGACCCTCCGCCATAGAATAAGGTGGAGAAGGAGGGCTCTGCGCGAGCTTTGCACGGGTATGTGTGCGCGTGAGGGAGAGTCTAAAAATAACAGCCGAAGCCCGGCCTAGCATCGCTAGGCTAAAACACAAGCAAACTTTTCCAAAACTGGCCTATTTCTTCCCATCCCTCGCCTTCTTAAGCACCCAGAACTTTTCCTAACCAGTGCCCGAAAGATTTCACAGTCTTCTGAATCATTTTTCTGACTTTGTCCAAGACCTGAAGGGGGACAGGGGGGATTTAATTGGATCTGTTTTATGTACAGCTTGTTTCAATTGGCCCGCCAAGTTCATTTGGACCGTGACTCAAAATGTGCATGTACATATCATTTGCAGCGTTTTATAAAGACGCCGTTTAGAAGGTCACACAAGAATAGCGCTGTGATTCCATTGTGATTTCAGCGGTATCGTTGACTAACCATCTGTGGAAAGTACAAAAGAAGTTCACAAAGCTCTGTAATTTTAAGCCTTAAAGATTTCTACGGAAAAACCTTAATAGCCTTAAATATAAAGCACCCTCATCCCAGAATCTTAAAAGCACTCAAACACACAGCTGGCACATGTAACCCCTAAGATTTTAAAAGGCAAAAGAAAGAAGGAAGATACTGGCATCAGGCCACTCTGCAGGCTGTGGACTGGGTTTGCAAATAAGCAGTGAACAGAACTAGGCACTGAAAGCTACTGCATATACACTCATCATCAAAAGAACAGTTGTGCCCAGAAGGAATGAACCGACAGGAATGAAACTTGGTGGGCAGGTTTGACATCGTGAGACACGCAAATGATTCAAGTTTTGCGCTCAGCCGCACGTGACGTAAGCAAGGACGGGCCTTATCGCCATACCTGTCTGAGCCAACGGCCATGATTGCAGACATTAAGCGAGCAGTGATGTCCTCCATGAGTTGTCCTGTTACTGCCAGCACCATTGGCAGATGGCTGCACCACGTAGGACTACATGCATGCAGACCGTTACGATGACTGTCCTTAACACCACGTCAGCATCACCAAAGACTGCAATGGTGTCGTGCCAGACTCTCATGGAGTGACTCAGAATGGCAGCGGGTCATCTTCAGTGACGAGTCCTGCTTTTGTCTTGGTGGAGATGACCAACGAATCCGTGTGTGGAGGCACAGTGGTCAGCGCCAAGATGATTTGTTGCCATTCGTCACATGTCCAGAAGGCTTGGTTTCACAACACCTCCACCCCTACCGCAAAATCTGCAGGAACTGTATGAGAATATTCAAGCTGCATGGGATGGATTATCACAGGACACCATTGGGGACCTCTACAACTCCATGCTGAGACATCTGGCATGTTGCATTAGCAACCAATGCAGTATTGAGAGACACTACTTCTGTATGTTGTAGCTTTACCTTACTGGTGTTCAGTCAGATTCTGACCACAGAGCCGCTCTTTGCTGGATGTGCTTGGGTAATTGTACACCTAAATAGTGGATGTATAAGGAGGATGTTTCTAACAAAGTGACCAGTGAGCAGATAAATAGGTAGGTGTTTCTAATCCAGTGGCCAGTTGGTGGAAGAACAAGGGAGATGTTTCCAATAAAGTGACCAGTGAGGAGAAGCACAAGGCAGGAGGTTCTAATAAAGCGGACAGCGAGTGTATATAACTGTACTGTATGGGTTCTGTTGAGTCCAGCAGTGTTAAGGTTCTCTGAGGGAACGGGCAGATGGACTCTGAGCCGGACTTAGCGAGCGGATCCAGTGCTAAGCTGTGGAAGCGGAGCCTGTAATGGCTTGTTGAGCTGCTGAGGCTAGGCCTAGGGGTTTGTTCAGCCATATTTCAGAGCTTATCGATCAGGCAGTGCCTATCGCCTGTAGCCCTCCCTCCCCTCTGTCCTTGATCCTGTAAAGTAATAACCGTACGCGTGTCAGGGAGGTAATTATCATTGATCTGCTGGAAAAAAGTGACAAATTTCTCTGTCGTACAGGGCCATGATTCATGCCTGTGTGTTGGGCCAACAGTGAAGCTAGGTAGGTAGTGGGTGAAACTGGGCTTCTTTCGCCTAATAAGCTTAATCTTTGCAACTTTTGTTAGTTGCTTTGATAGTTATAAACTGAAAGAGAACCTTCTAATTAGCAGATGAAAATAGGACTACCAATATTACGTGCTGCCAATATTTGGCATGGGTTTTGGCACCCAAACTGCTTAGTGTAATTTAGCATCAAAGGTCTGAATGCTAGATATTCTTTATAGTCATGCACAAACAATAGAGGCAAACATTTAAACCATGGTAGACCAAAAAAGGAAACAAACCAACTTTGTTGCATTGACTGGCAGGCTCTCTTCGGCCAAGTCTGCTAAAAAGTTATCATCCTACTTAGCTAGCAGTCCCCATTGGCAACAACAGAGCAGAAAGCAGCGAGCACGTCAGCTCGTAACAAATGGGTTGGACAAGGCAAAGGGCTGGGAGATTGCCACATTCATCATGAGAGGACTAGATGGCATCAGGGGCTTTTAGCGCTTACTGCCAGCACTGCGGCTGCCGCGGACTAGAAGGACAAACCAAAGCCTCGGATCCTATTGAATGTCCTTTTGATTACTGAAGTACTCAGAGAAACACATACTGCACATCTTGTTAGGAGCAAAAGCTCTATGTCTAAAATGGTCACTGTATAGAAGACCCTTGCCCTTGCATAAACGGGCCCCTACCTGGAGACCTTTTTTTCTTTTGATATCATGTAAGTGAATTATTCATCATCTATATGCTGTCCTGTAGAAGGAACTGTGTTGACCTGTTGTGGTTGCATAAAGACAATAGCAGATTGTGTCCAGCTATGGGATAACACAAGGTTATATCCCATCATCCTCCCTAATCTAATACTCTACAGTGGCACAGAAGAGAACTATAACAAGGTTACGCACACATGAACAAGAACGGATGTCAACATAATCCCAGAAACCAATGCAAGAACTTCCTTACATCCATCTGTGATTGGAGGAGAAAATCAGGAATCATGATCAGGAATAATGTGGAGAGCATGTGGTTCCCAATACTATACAGTGTAATCATAATTAATTTATATTACACCTTTTAACACAAGTTTACAAAGTGTAAAACAAAATAATACAAGGCTTATAAATAAAACACAGTCCATTATTTATTTTTGCAAAATTAAATAAGTTAGTTAGAATTAGTTAGAATAAGTTAGTGAGTGAGTTAGAATTGTTCATAGTGGTGGTGATGGTAACCAGACACCCACCTCTAAGGGCTCCCTCACAGATAGTTATTACATTAATTGGTTATAACTACACTGCTTGATATCTGAGACATTGTTCTGAGAGGATTTTAGCCTAAAGTGTATTTTAAGGTGGAGAAATAAAAATAGGCAAAATAATCCCCAAAGAAAACACGTTTCCCTCCTTTACAATCATCAACATTACATATAAACACTCAGAAGACACGTGTAGGTTCACTGGTGGTTTGAGATAACGTGGCTACATGTGTGTTGTAGACATGGAAACCCCTGGTTCCCATCACCGCCACTATGAAGAAATCTCTACAATCAACCATTTCACACCAAACCACTCTGAATGACTCTGTTTACATCTCAGCTACTGAGTTATACTGAAGTCTTTGTAATTGTGCTAAACGTCCCTTTAATGTCAGTTATCAACAGATTAACTTTGGCCTTTTTCCTAATAAAGACTGGAGTTTTTCAGTTTTCCCTTGTGGTGAGCAGCCAAAAGTCCCTACAGCTACTGAATGTTCCTGTTTCTTTTTCATACTGGGGGGATTAGGTCCCATACTGAGCTAAATACATGCACGCGCACACACACACACACACACACACACACACACACACACACATTATATTCTAAACTCTTTACACCCTCCCACTCNACATGCACGCGCACACACACACACACACACACACACACACACATTATATTCTAAACTCTTCACACCCTCCCACTCACCCCCCCCCCCCCCCCCCACCCCACCTCTATCCCACACTTGCTCTCTCTGAGTTTTGATAGATGACTGATTGCCTGCCTGCACAGGAAGATTTATTAGTGTTTATCCAGCGCTCGGTGGTCACCTGCGGCTTAGAGACCTGGACCCAGTAGCCTACACCACTAAACACACTGCATGTATGTGTGTGCGTGTTTATATATACATATATGTCTACAAGGGAAAAAAAAAAATTATATATATATATATATACACACACACATATATATATATAATATTCCAGAATTTCATCTCCCTATATCTCAGCTTTTCAAATCCCTTGGCGCCCAAACTGCCCTGTGGAAAAATAAACTTAATGCAAAGCCTGATCGAGGTGGCTCCTTATCCTCTGCCCAAAAAGAGTGACCCACAACTCCACTTTCAAATCGGCTGCAGATATCGGCCATAAATTGTGATTATGGGCTAAGTGGGGTGAGCGCTGACCACATGCAGTAATGCTTTGCTGCATATTGGTTCATATTGGTTTGACACTGATTCACTCAGGGGACTACATAGCAGCGTCCAAAACCACAGCATCCGCCGAGGACAGCCAGCCTAGGCCTTGTGTGTAAAAACAGCAAAACTGATCGTTTGGAGAACGTACAGAGTCTTCCCCTTACTGAAGTGTAGTGTAGAGCTACAAGGCTCATGAGGTCCGGTAATGGGGTCTTATAGTAGAATGCAAACGTTTGAACAACCCTGGTCGAATTACCCGTGACGTTGATCTTCTAGATAAAATTAAGTTAGCACATCCTCTAGAGAGAACACACTGAAATATGGCATTATTATTTGGGCATATTTGCTGAGTTTAACGTAGCAGAAAAATGTCAGTAAAAATTTATCATAACCTGCAATATGCAATATTTCCAGCATACACTGGACCCATTTCTGGTATTACACTACACTACTCGTTTTCATGTTTTGGCAAGCCTAATTCCAAGGATACAGTCTATCCGTTTTCATGGATCCTCTACACCCGTTTTTATCGTTCTGCTATGCTCATTTCCATTGTTCAACTTCACCCCTTTTCACGGTTACACTAGGTCTACCTTCATATGCTCTTAAAGGTGCCATTGAATTAAAAAAAACTGTATTTATATTGGTGTAGTTGAATAACCCTTTAACATTCTGCTCAACTTTTTGGTGGAGTACATTTTGAGTCACTATATTTTAGTGAAGAAGCTTTACACAACCTGATTGTACCATCTCTACCAATTGGCAGAGGTGTGTTAGGCTAAAAACATCCACTATAGGTCACTAGGTCTTTCAATAAATACGCCTTTACTGTTCTCATCCACAGAGGAAGCAAGCAAGGAGTGAATTACTCCACACATGTGGACTGTTTTTGGTGGGCCATGTTTTATCGGCATATTATAGTTGTCTAAGGTTTTGGTGAACAGAATTATGTAACTTTACACAACAAAAAGAATTTTAATAATCAAAAAACATTCATTACCAAACGGTCCAATTTCTTTATGCTAGAGGTGTCATTAAAATGACACTACTTGCTTGGGTTAATATTGTCCCAACAAACAAAAAAAATCTAAAAATGTATTTTTTCATGCTGAGGATGTTAAAGGGACAAGGAGACTTCAGATGCTAGAACTGACATACCATGAACTTCAAACAACTTCACCCAGCGTTTGACACTGGAGAGCCTGATGAGAGGAGCAGCTGCACCTTTATTAGCATCACAAGCCCAACCCCAAGTAGCAGCCATGCTGTGTGATTGTATCCGTGTTTGCCGGTTGAAGCAGATCATCTTAAACTGAGAGTTTCATAGTGAGGAACAACTTTAACTCTGTGTTGATGTCCAGATGGAAAACCAGTAGCTAGTATAGGTAACGTTATCTACTAGCAAGCTCCGAACAACTAGCATAGCTAACTAAATAGTATTAGGACGGAGCTTATTCACACAGAGGCTCATTTTATTTAGTCTGTTTCAAAATATTATGTCTGTGATCATCTTGGTGTCTAACTGGTTGTGCTATTTTGGTGCCGGCCATTTTGTTTTTGTGGTTGGGCTGCTTGAGACGTTCCCACCACGAGTCACAACCACTGTTTAGATTTACGTGGGGTGTGTTCTGAGGCTTGGGCCCATATATCTGATGGCATGCTGTGGGCCTGAATAGGAGAAGAAGAGCTTTAGCATATATTAATTCATATATTTGTGTCATTTCTATCAGTCAATTCATCATGAAACGTTCACACAATGGAAAAGTAAACCGACCAATCAGAGCAGAGCTTATCTAATTATTCATGAGCTCACCAAAAAAGGGAAAAAAAGCTTGTTCCATTCTAGGATCACATCATAGGGAGTAAACAGGGGTGTAAAACAGTTTCCACCCGACCCGAAGTCACATACCTTCTATGTAGAACAATCAGAGAACAATTTTAAATAATTAAATAATAAAATAATTGCTTTCTGTAAGTAAACATCCTGAAAAAAAAATATTTTGGGAAAATGGTGGGGAAGAACCCATTTTGGTTCCCTAAAGAACCTTCCACTGGAGTGATTTCAGTATTTGTGAATGGCCAGGAGGTGTCGAGGGGCCAAGACGTCAGTTCCTCACTCCTGTAACTAAACAGTAACTCCTGTAGTTCCTGATTAACAAACCTGAGGATATAACAATCCTGGGAATCTAAGTGAGTGAGAGTCTAGTGTCCTCCAGCACCTCCCCAAGCAAACCTACGCCCTTGGTGTGAGATATCACTGTCTTACTCCTTCATCATCTGAGATAACGACGTCCATCAGTGACGACACATGTGGACACGAGGATGTGCTCATCTCTTGCTGTATAACATCGGGCCAAATCAGCTACATGGTCTTCATGTGACCTTTCTAGTGCTTGGTGACGATGGATAGAGGGAGAGTGAGAGAGGGACGAGGATGGAAGGAGAGCGTGAGAAAGACAGGCAATCATTCCTCTGGTTGAGGGCAGCGGAGCGCGGAGGCGTGTAGATGAAACCCCATTTTCCTCTGATTAAGTCCTCCGAAAATATTCCATTTGTCAGTGCCAGCCGCGGCCAGCCGGCTGTGTCTGTTGACTATGTAGCGCTTGCCGATTTACATCACTCACTGACAACATCATCTACTCACTAATGTCCCCCTTCAGTCTCTACTACCCCCCAACCTCTCTCC
>JAVGWN010003337.1:0-10382 GCA_034552555.1 Semaprochilodus insignis | reverse complement strand
TACAAAGATTTTAAGTGAAAAATAATAACACAAATAACACCGTTACACTAGCAACACCTTAACAACCATCTGGGATACCATAGTAATGGTCTAGCAACACCTTAACAACCACCTGGGATTACTGTAATGGCCTAGCAACACCTTAGCAACCAACCTGAGATACCATAGTAATGACCTAGCAACACCTTAACAACCACCTGGGATAACATAGCAATGGGCTAGCAACACCTTAACAACCAACCTGGGATACCATAGCAAAAGCCTTGTAACACCTTAACAACCAACTTGAGATACCATGATAATGAGTCAGTAACACTTTAGCAACCAGCTGAGATCCCATAGCAACAGTCTAGCAACACCTTAACAGCCAACCTGGGATACAGTAGCAATGACCTAGCAAAACCTCAGCAACCAGCTGGGATACCATAGCAACACCTCAGCCACACCTTAACAACCACAATAGCAATGATCTAGCAACCATTTGGGATACCATAGCAACATCTTAGTAACCACCTGGAACACCACAGCACTTATCTGACCTCTTGCTCTGGTGCCAGAGTTTTCCAACTTCACTTCAAAGTATCTCCTCCCCTGAAGATCATCAGACTCAGGGCTTCTTCCAGCAGATCCTACTGCTGCTGCTGCTGCCGGGTTGGGCAGCATATTGACGTAAGTGGCCAGAGAGCTGGCGCTGTCCTCAGAGATGACCGACAACAGGGGGAGACACTCTGGGTCAGGTTCTCCTGCAGAGCGGTCTGTAGAAGGAGAGTGAAGGAGTCTGTAATACTGAGCCTCCGCTGGTGGGTGCTGGGGCTTTGACGTGCACCAGTTCTTCACCTTGCTGGCTGCAGATGCCTGATTAATAGACACAGACAGAGCTGATGTGCGATTGATAATGATGAAGCTAAGGAAGTATCTGGTGGACTGACTATAGTATTACATACTTAATAGTACTAAGATAAGTGGAAGTTGCAAAACTCCAAATAAAGGAAAACGCTCACATGGAATTTTAACAGGGAATACCAATCATTACTCGAAATGTCGGCACTGTTCAATCTTTATCAACAGTATCATTTAGAGTGGTTTGATATGAAGTTACTGACAAAGAAATGAAGGGATGGAGGAACAATGTTGGTGATGGATAAAGGAATGAATGGATGAAGGAACATTGTTGGTGTACAGATAAAGGAATGAACAGATGAAGGAACAATGGTGTATGGATGAAGGAATGAATGGATGGAGCAACAATGTTGATGTATGGATGAAGGAATGAACGGATGAAGGAACAATGTTAGTGATGGATAAAGGAATGAACGGATGGAAGAACAATATTGGTGTATGGATGAAGGAATGAATGGATGGAGGAAAGGGTGTTGGTGTATAGATAAAGGACTGAGCGTATGAAGGAACGCTGTTGGTGTATAGATAAAGGAATGAACAGATGAAGGAACGGTGTTGGTGTATGGATGAAGGAATGAATGAATGGGTGAAGGAACAATGTTGGTGTTGGACAAAGGAATGAAGGGGTGACGGGCAGCTACAGACAGGAGGCCTAGCTTGCTAGCTTTTGCTCATGCTGGTTAGCTTTAGCTCGCTAAGTTTCTCTGACTCTGAAACTGTGTTGTGTGGGCGGGGCCAAAGACATCAGCCTTGTGATTTGTTCAGGGGAATGCTTATGTAAGCATTACCCAAGATTAGGACCGGCCAGTTTATATGGAGAGGTGTGGAATATGGTGAATTGTATTGGTCAGTTGTTGGTCAGTGGAACATTATTCAGAGGGTCTACCGAGTACATGTTTACTGTTTACCTGCAGGAACAAGATTCACCTGATTAGAAACAGATCTAGGTTCTCTGGGTCTTCATTACTGTCCAGTACTGGTTGTACCTGTCTTCTCTCGTCCTCCATCCTCTCCACAGTGGCTCTCTGGTTGATGCGGTAATGACACTCCACCCTCTCAGCTGGTACACGCTCCTGCGTCATCTTCTCCAGAACTTTGATCTAGTAAAGATGGAGGCAGCAAGTGTTATTAACCCTTTCATAAAAGAAGTATACTCAGGTAAACTAACGGGGCAAACAATGGGTCCCCTTGCATGTTTACGGTGGTGGTACTGTTCCAGTGTAGTTAGTGGTGCATTAGTGAGTAGCTCAGCAAGTTGCAATATGCAACCTCACCACTAGAGTTTCAGTATAACTCAATATGTAGCACTGAAGTAAATCAGAACCTTCTGTAGATTGTCTATAATATACACACGACACGTTTAAATCTACTAAGTGCAACTTACATTGTTCAAATAAGCACTCAAAAACACAACTAAATGCATTTATTAAACACTCATCATCAAAAGAACAGCTGCACCCAGAAGGAGGTGTGGGATTGCAGTGCTGTTGGGAAGGAAGATAAAGGTTACCAGGATCAATAAATGATGATAAATTTAGACTGATATGATCAATATTTATTGAGCTACACATACAGAAGTCTGTCTCTCAGTATGGCGTTGGGCCGCCGTGTTTGCTAACCCAACATGCCAGACGTCTCGGCATGGAGCTGTAGAGGTTCCTAATGGTGTCCTGTGATAATCCATCCCATGCAGCTTGAATATTCCCACATAGTTCCTGCAGATGGTGCGGTAGCGGTGGAGGTGGAGTGACACCAGGCCTTCTGGACGTGTGACACGTTACAACAAACCGTTCATCTTGGTGCTGACCACGGTGCCTCCACACACGGATTCGTTGGTCGTCTCCACCAAGACAAAAGCGGGACTCGTCATTGAAGATGACCCGCTGCCATTCTGAGTCACTCCATGACAGTCTGGCACGACACCATTGCAGTCTTTGGTGACGGTGACGTGGTGTTAAGGACAGTCGTCGTAACGGTCTGCATGCATGTAGTCCTGCGTTGTGCAGCCGTCTGCCAATGGTGCCGGCACTAACAGGGTGACTCATGGAGGCATCCCTGCCCGCTGAATGTCCACAATCGTGGGTGTTGGGTCAGTCAATACAGAGATAAGGGCCGTCCTTTCTTACGTCACTTGTGAAGACGACCGTGAAACTTGAATCATTGGCATGTCTTACAACGTCACACCTATGGGTACCATGATTCCTTCTGGGTGCAGCTGTTTGTGCAACTATATTTCTGGTGATGAGGATAAATAAAGTACGTATGCAGTAAAAGGAAGGAAGTTGGCAAACCTGATATTTGCTCTGACGGTCGATTCTGCCCAGCCTGCAGTTCATCTGCTCCTGAACAGTGTGGATCTGGGACCTCATCTCCTTCTTGGTGGCCCTCAGCTGCGTCTCCAGTTTTTTGATTAAAGGCTTGCAGGTACAGCCATTGGCAGGGGTCTGTGTCGGTGACAGGGCAGATGTCTGAACAAATGCGTGTCTAAATGTAGCTGGCACTTTATCAAGATACATTTCTACACATCACCTGTATTACACAGCCTTCCTGGTCACGATACAGAGCGTACAGCTGGGACGCTTTTCCGTCCGGACACTTGCCGTCTTCCTGAGGGCTGGACCTGCTGCGTCTGGGAGTCTGTAGGAGGTTCTCTCTCACGGCTGTGTGCTCAGACTAGTTCATCATCAAAAAATGTAAACCCCCCAAAAATGAGTTGATTAGTCACACTCAGATTAAGTCTAAGTCTATGATACTTCCGGGACATCGCAATTTGGTCCAAGACTAGGCTTCATCAATGTGTGGGAAACCAGCCTTTGAGTATATTGAGTTAACATGGAAGAATTTGAGCTCTAAATAGAAAACTATACTCCTACTCTCTCTTTGTGGCTCCTGGTCTTCCTCCTGGTGTGAGGACTGGATGCGGTCTCATTCAGTGCTTGTCCCATCCCGCGAAGTGCTCGGTCACTACTATGTGCGTCTTCAGCTGCTGATGCACTGTCCTGCACAACAAGAGCCAGAGCCTTTGCTATGAGGGGGATTACTGTGAGCTCTAGCCACATGACCACTGGCATGTTAAGGTAGACTATAGGAGCGTAGTTGTCCACTCATGCCAATTGCTTCTCAATAGCTCCAAATATTTTCTAGCGGTCTGTCCAAGTTTCATACAAGTGTTAGGGAAAGTTATTGGCTAGGGGCAGATACTGATTTTCACATTGGACCACATGGGGGCACCAATCACTGGGGTCTTATAAACTGTGGGCTCAGCCGGAAATAGCGGCTGGAGTAACGGCGGGAAACAGTGGTGCTTTGAACACTGCACGTCGGACTCTTCCAGAGAGAGGTTGGCTCTCTCCTGGGGTCTCTGGCTCTCTCTCTTCTTTCCTGTGGACATCCTTCTATCAACAGTTAAAACCTGAACGCTACTTTGAACACAGCTTGAGCTGGCCAACGACGGGCACATGGACTGAGCTGCCCCCCCCTTTCAAGGTGATTTGAAGACTCGGACTTCAGGTGAGTTGGTCTCTCAGTGGGTCCAACCAGTTTTAGACACACACCTTTACGTAGGTTCATGTCTCACGACAGATTGCAACACGTAGGGGCAGTGTGTCGTGGTTACAGCCAGGGTCAGGATATCCTAATTAAACCCTAGACAGTTTGGTGGTTTGACTCCATGTGCCATTGGTCCCTGGGCTTGTAACACAAGGTAAAGGACAACTGCTGTGTTCAAACGATTGACAAATATGGAGACGTATGTTTTTTCTTTTGGACCAAGTTAATGCATGTTAATGCCCCCACCTTCCCAGGAAGCGCTTCATCCCGAGGTACAGACTGGGCTCTCCTCTGTGCTTTCAGTAAATCCCTCTTCTTCCTCACGGTTCTGCTTCGCGCAAACCTCTGAACCTGTGAAATGGTATTCGTCAGGTGTAGGAGATGGATTTAATGTGGTGCATATGGAATATTACTGACAATTTAGCTACCAGTCAAAAGTTTAGACACACAAGAGTGTTAAACAATTGACATATTATTACTTCAGTCAAGTAATGCATTGCAAAGTCTGTAACCATCACCAGTCAACACCTCACTCCAGCACTTTTCGTGGGAGGTTCCAGGTGTAGTGTCATTAGCAATGAATTTTTCTTCATTCATATCGTAGCATCCTGCTCCTGGCGTGCAGAGCGGCCAGGTGAGAAGGCTCTCGGGAGGTGCCAGTTCCCAGTAAGAGAGACACTAATGCAGTAAACAAGTGACTGAGGTTAGTTAATATGGCTGGAAGGTGTTGTTTCTGCTTTGTTGTGCTGGGCTGTGGGGCTGGTTAGCTTGTTTGAGAGACTACCATGAATGCACAATGTGTGGTTGAAGGTAACCTGACTGCTTCCAGGCTGTTCCAGCAGTTCACCCTGCCACTTGTTCAATAAAAGGGCATTTTCCTCAGGAGTGCAATGTTTCCCCACATCCTATTCTATGCCAAAGCTACACTGGTGTCAGAAGTGAGATAATGCTACCTCACTGGTACGGAGAGGAACGGCACTTCCACAAACTCAGCCAGGTCAAGGAAGTAAATTTAGTAAAGTTGCAAGTAAACAGCAGCGCAACAAGGACAGGAGGCATGACGAGGCTCAGCAGCAGAGTCCGGCCTGAGGACAGGAGCTGGCAGGACTTGACGGGAGCAGTGTGGCTGCTTGGCAACTTTGGCTCTTTACTTTGGCTCGATACTTTGAGCAGGTAACAGTTGGGAGTGATTGGCCAAGGCCAAGAGTCTGGGCTCCAGCACCTGCAAGCAGGACCCTTGCTGGCGTCGAAAACACAATGGGCGACAGAGACCCTGATTCCCAGGAGGAGAGACTTTGATGCTGTAAATAAGTTGTTGATGTTAATTAAGATGGTGGCTATTTGTGCGGTGCTGTGGTGCTGGTTAGCTGGGTAGAGTGACACCCATGAATGCACACTGTGTGGTCGGAGGTGACCTGCCGGCTTCTCAACTGTTTAAACCAGGTCTCCTCTCCCGCCTGTGTTCAATAAAACAGCGTTTGCCTTTGCAGCACGTGTTCTATGCAGACATCACAATATTTTGTTCAAGATATCGAATCATTGGCTGGGTGTATTGGCACAGACCTAGTTAATTCATTCACACAGTCAAATTTAAATGGATAAATGCACATAGTCATCATTATATTTATATTAGCAACACATTGTAAGCATGTAAGCAGGAGGCTTTCTTTAAAACTCTGAATACATTCTATCAGGTCCAACCTTTTGACTTTTGGACTGTTGTTGTGTAATCACTTCCAGTGTGAGCACTTCTCTGGTTCCTAAACCTGCACACACCTGATCGGATTTGGCTAGAAGAAGAGCCACTTCTCTGTTATTACTGTCTCTGGCCTTGTCAAGGGCAGTGTGGCCAGCCTGTCGGAGGAGCAAACAGTCATCTCACAACACACACTCATAAGCTCACAGGACATAAATGAGTCCCCTCATGTGTTTAAGGTGGTGGGGCTCCTGCAGATGGCACTGCACAAGGATGATGGGGCTATAAATCCCTGCGGGGTGTGAGTGACGGGATCCATAGATTGGGAAGAGGTGCTACAGTGCAGTGAATGTCTCGTTCCATGTGTGGAAAATGGCTCCAGAGCAGATGTTAATGATTGGCTAAAAGGAGTGACTGTATTTGGGCGTGTCAAAGACCATAGTGTGAAGGAAGTCGCTAAATCTGCAGGTGTATGGAAGCGTACGGTCATACGGGTCTACCAGCAGTGGCTAAAACCCCAGTCTACAGGGAATTCTCCTCGGAATTGTGCCAACCACCAAATCTGGCCCAACTGGCACAATTCTTTAATGCAAGAGTGTCTGAACATTGATGTGGCCCACATCCAGAAACATGTCTAGTCCATGGCAAAACCAATCACAGCTGTTATTGGTGCTTGTGGAGGTGTTACACACTGTTAGGTACGTTTCAGGCACAGGGGACTCATTTTTTTTTGTCCGTTGAGCTTATAAACACTAACAGAACAGAAGAAAATGAGCTTTTCACGGTTATAAACAATCCACAGAGCTCACTAGAATGAAGATACCGGGACGAAAACCTCATACATATCTTCACATACATGGTTCTTTACGCAGCTGTCAGCTCCCGCCTCCAGTAACAGACTCACTGTTTTCCTGTGATTTAAGGCGGCAGCCACATGAAGAGCCGTGTCACCAACCTGTGGAAAACATTGCGTCATCTTCAGTCAACAGTAGAATTGGTTTCATTGTGCAGGCTCTGGGATGCTTTGGTTGCACGGCTGTCGCTGCCACTGAGAAGGTTTACTCACATCAAGCGATCCATACTGTCTAAAAACCAACAAGCAACAGCCGTGACCCACCTTCCCACTGGAACCAGAGCAAACCCAGCGCGAACGCTGGAGGAACTGACCTGGTTTTTCTCAGCCACAGAGCAGAACGAACCCAGGAGAGTCTTTATCATCACTGCCTGATTGTACCGTGCAGCGACGTGCAAGCATGTGTCACCTGCCTGAAACAAAAGCATTCAGTAATACCTCTACAGAACATCAAAGTATTCAGCATCTGTTATCAACGACACTCATCATCAGAATAAGAGCTGCACCCAGAAGGAATCAACCGCTGACAGGCTAAGCAATCATTCCCTACCAGAAACAGCCCTCACACTTCTTAACTCTTTAGCACTCACGTTGTTTTTGCTGTCAGGAGCGGATCCTCCGATCAGCAGCACCCGAGCACTGTGCGCATGTCCGTTCTGACAGGCCAGATGGAGTGGTGTGTTCCCTGCCTGGAAAACACGAGTTGTAGTCTCAGACCCCGTTCACACCTGGTCTCTTTACGTTATTCCTGGAGGCCAAGCCACATATAAACGGCAGTGTAAACCCACCCGAGACTCCATTAAATCAGATTCAAATCCAGTGAAACCTCTTCAGGAGGAGGTCTGAGGCACACTTCAGACACATGTTATAGCAGTGTAAACACACATGGCTGAAGTCTTACCAGGATATAATCCAGGTAGTAGTTACTGAAGTGACCAGGTGTTAATGGGGTCTTGGGCTTTACTCTGGCTGACTGTTTCAGTCAGCGATTATAAGGCATACCTTATATATTTGGCTAGTACAAAACACAAATGCCATCACATGCAAGCTAAGGACTAACTCTCTTTAAAAAGTGGTGGATTTGGTAGGGATGCGTCGATCCAACCTTTTCCGTTCCGATAAGATACATAAACTTTGCGTATTGGTCAATACCCGATACTGAGTCTGTAAAACTACATCCCTCCATACTGCTGTCTCTCCGGCTCCATGTTGGTGTTCCTGTTTGTAAGTCAAGTCTACTGGCACTAGGGTGGACACTTTCATAATCCCAAAAATGAGCACTCTCAGACGGGAGCTTACTAATTGACTAGTATTTAGAGGGCTGACCTGCGGTTAGCCGGTAGGCGAGTCACGATGTCACATGACCTTGTTAAACCAATGAAGTGCAAGGCATGTCTTTTGACATAGACGTGAGCCAATGGCACACATAATATTGTTTGCGAGTAAACTAATAGGCGTCCGTACAGGTATTGTGCCGTGGGGAAGAATGGGAGTTGAAAAAGCGGACATGAGGCCACGTCTTACCTGGCATGCTGCACGTGTGCTACATACAGTGTAGCACGCACCGCAAACAGATTAAACGAAATGGATCAGCCCTATGGATCGGCCTAATTATCTGATGACAGATCCAGCTTGTTTTGTTGATATCATGACTGATTTCGGATCCTAATATCGGATCGGTGCATCCCCAGAATGTGGTATATAGTCTGGACCTTCTTACCTTATTCTTAACATGAACGTTGGCCCCCGCTTTGACCAGGATTTTCACACACTGGCTATAACCGTGCCATGCTACCTCATGCAAAGCAGTGTTGCCTTCCTGATGAAACAAATCCAAATGGTGCAACAACACGCGTCTACAAACCCATAAAAGCACCAACATCCTATAAAATGTGTGATAACGAAATTGATGCACAGTTAAGCTCCTACAGTAGAATTAGCTAGACTAGCACCATGTGTAGCCAGAAGACACATTCCAATTGCTGTGTTTTCAGAGGGATCAAGGGATGTACCTTGTCCTGCAGGTCGAGGGCACAGCCTCCCTGGGCCAGGGCAGAGATGACCTCACGGTTTCCTACGACAGCTGCCTGGTGCAATGTTGTCTGTTGCCCCTGTGGAACAAACAGACGACTGCTCAGTTACATGAATGTCTGGTATGAGGCACTGACAAAGACTTCTGAGAGGTGGATCTTCTAATCAAGCCTCGCCTCTTGCACAAAGCTTAGAGCAACAAACTGAAACTGTCTTTTGTAACAGCCTGACATTGGCCTGCGATGCCGCCGGGAGGCGTGGCCATGCAGAGAGGAAGCATGATGAGGCTCTTGGGAAGCGCCGCACTTGTGATAAGAGACACTTCATATGTAAATAAGTTGCCATTATCTGTGTTTTAGTAACAGACAGACAGACAGACAGACAGAGAGCCAGCGCTGCTCCGGCCCTTTTGGCCTTTTGATTTGTTTATTCACATTTTTTATTTCCTTTTTTTAAACCAACTTCAGCATTTAATAAATGCCTTTTCTTCATTTTCCTCTGCATCATAAAACCTGATATTGCTGACTGTGCCGTGATTCATCACCGCAGCAGTTCAGTTCATATCTCACTGTGGTTGACTGAGGAAGATTTTGGGCAGCGTCTGTAAACTTGTCAGTGAATTTGCTAACAGCTGCATGACTCTTAGTATTTAGACTCACTTTCAGTCAATCAGTAGCTCATCAAACAGAACATCACTCCATCTAACAGATAAAGCCTGACCCTGCAGTTCATCTGTATCTACAGAAACAACAAAGGAGAAAATGAGGAAAGAGGAAGAGACCATGAGTTTACATTCTCCAGACGCTCCTGCTGGCAGCCGGACATGTGCTGGAGCGCAGTGGTGACCCGGGATAGGCTCCTACAGCAGGACATCAACCAGCCTTCAGAGACAAAGCAGGGATAAACAACACGACCCAAACAAACACAGACCACCACCAGAGCGGAGGGGATTGGGGAGGGGGGGATAAAGAGAGACAGAATGACAGATAAAAAGAGAGTGTGAAAGATAGAAAGAGAGAGAGATAGACAAAATGATAGAGAGAGAATGTATGAGAGAGAGTGAGGGAGAGAGAGACAAAGAGAGAGAGGAGGGGAAAAAAGAGAGAGACAGAGTAACAGATAGAGAGAGAGAGAGAGGTAGAGATAGAGATAGATAGATAGATAGATAGATAGATAGATAGATAGATAGATAGATAGATAGATAAATAGAGAGTGACAGATACAGAGGGAGTGACAGACAGAGAGGGAGAGACAGAGAGATAGTGAGATTGACAGCTAGAGTGAGAGAGGGACAGAAAAAGAGAGATAGGGATAAAGAGAGAGAGAGAGAGAGAGAAAGAGAGGAAGAGAGAT
>JAVGWN010003336.1:0-10382 GCA_034552555.1 Semaprochilodus insignis | reverse complement strand
CCCACCATCAAATAAACACCACTCACCACCGCCCTCTAAAGGAGTCACTACCAACCATCAAATAAATAAACTCAGTAGTTGACATTTACAGATATTTAATAATCAGATATCTGTATCAGAAGGGAGATATCAGTGGTATCAGTGCATCCCTAAAGTAAGCCTTATAGACTTTATTATGTGGTTTCAAGACACTGTAAAATACAGTTACTAACATGCATACACAGTATTGCACAAATCTTACAATACATGTCGCAAAGTGTTCCTGCCTTACTTTACGGAATACTGAATCCAAAAACAAAGTAGCCATGCAAGATTCGGATATATAGCCATGGTTTTAAAAGGAATGGGGGTTTGTTGTTATCAAAAGCTGTTTACTGTGTGTGTTTCAGTCTGAACTAAAGCTTCACATGTGGTCCATCTGATTTTAACTCTGCCTGTATGAGAGGGCAGGACAAAACCATCTTGGCACAACTGTGGCCAGAGTTAGGAGCAAATGTCATTTTCTCTCCACTTCCACTAAATAAGGAACGACACACAAACTGCAGCAGACTCTACTCTCTTCCCTGCAGAGTGAAGGGTGTGCAAACTCCGAGGTTAACTCTCGGATCTGATTGTTATTCCCTCAACAAGCTTTCACAGTTGGCCAAAGAAGGCTGAGTATTAGCATGAAGATACAGGAAACACATGGATTTGCGATTCCATTTAAAGCCCATTTGTTACAGGCTTTGCAACAGAAATGTCGCAAAATCAATTGCGACCAAGAGCGTGACTAATTACTAAATAATTACATTTTGGGTGGCCGTGAGCTTGTTTATGAACAATAGGATTTGACCTTTCAAAGGTTAAATGATGGCAAAGGCTAATTCAATTACAACCTAGTCATTAAATCTGAAGATCAGCTTCTAGCAAATATCACGATTACAGCATTATCCCCACAGAAGAAGGCACAAGCGCATCCCTGCGTGTAAGTATTCCCGTTATTCCTATTGCCATCCAAGCTCCCCAGACAGAAAGGAGTTCTTTGGTTGAGGTGACGGTAAATTTGAACCACAGTGTCTATATTGAGCTGCCGGACAACCAACCAGGTTTTGCCTTTTGCTCATTGTCTTATCGAGGAACATAACATTCCAATCCCTGTATTCCCGAGATGACAGTTCTCGGATTCACAGGGCTACAAATGTGACTGATTGGCATGATGAACATTCAGGAACATTCAAGAAACACATCTGGACTGGGCCGCAGGATCCCCAGATTTGAGTCCTCTCAGAAATCTGTGGGAACTACCTGGAACAACCAGTAAAGAGCCAGGGAAGGCATCCACCAAATCTGGCCCAACTGCCCAATTCTTTAATGCAAGAGTGTCTGAACATTGATGTGGCCTACATCCAGAAACGTGTCCTCTCGTGGAGGTATTACACCATATTAGGTATGTTTCAGTCACAGGGGACTTTTTTTTTGGTCTGGTGAGCTTACATATACAGGGGTTGGACAATGAAACTGAAACACCTCTCATTTTAGTGTGGGAGGTTTCATGGCTAAATTGGACCAGCCTGGTGGCCAATCTTCATTAACTGCACATTGCACCAGTAAGAGCAGAGTGTGAAGGTTCAATCAGCAGGTAAGAGCACAGTTTTACAGTTTTGCTCAAAATATTGCAATGCACACAACATTATGGGTGACATACCAGAGTTCAAAAGAGGACAAATTGTTGGTGCACGTCGTGCTGGCGCATCTGTGACCAAGACAGCAAGTCTTTGTGATGTATCAAGAGCCACGGTATCCAGGGTAATGTCAGCATACCACCAAGAAGGACGTTTTCCTCCACCAGCATCACGTAGTGACCTGGCCACCATCCTGCAAGAAGAATGGCTTAAAATCCCTCTGACCACTGTGCAGGACTTGTATATGTCATTCCCAAGACGAACTGACGCTGTATTGGCAGCAAAAGGAGGAGGAGGCCCTACACCATACTAATAAATGATTGTGGTCTAAAACCAGGTGTTTCAGTTTCATTGTCCAACCCCTGTACAATAAGTGTTTGGTTAGGATGCTTTAATAACATCCGCCAATAATTTTACCTACAGCAGATCAGAGACACCTATAACACCTACGCAAGCGAGTTAAGAACATCTGTTATGGTTCCGGGTGAAGACCAATATCAGTAACATAAAAAATCCCAACATTTTCCAAATATAAAATGGCATCACTGTATCACATGGCATTCATATTTACATATCAAAAAAGGTGAGGGACATTCCAACCTAAAGCGAGCATTTTGCTATGTCGTTATGTCATGTTAAGCAGTATACTGTAGCTCAGCTCTGCATATCTCTGCCTCATCAGCCTTAACAGCATTCGTGACTTCATAATCATTTTCATGTTTGCACCCATCGGGATTCTGTCACTACAGTTCCCAGCATGCATCATAGAAATACAACATACAATGGGGAATACCATCAATAAGGAAATCCCTTCTGCTAGCACAGAGGCTAAAACAGACATATGATGCTTCTTTCCATCATTAGCATTAGATGCCAGGCTTTCATCGCCAATCATCTGCCAGGGGGTGGGGGGAGGACATGACCTGACCACAAAACGCTTACAGTTTCTGCCAACTTCTGTCAAGATCCATCATCTAAAGGTGGTTTCAAGTCTATAAGCCAAGTCTATTATCTCTCTCTAGAGACTGGGGGAACTACTGTATTTTAACACAGCTCAGAATTGCAGTATTGTGTTTTGTGATACCGTATAGATTCTCAGAAACCTAATTTTGATTTTTAATGCACAGTTTAAGTGCAACAATAAACGTCAGACAGTCGTTCCTTTTAGTGTTTAAACCACGACCGCTGGACAGCAGTGTTGTATTCTTCTATGTTCAACCATTAGACTGTTCCACTCCAATGTAAACAAGTAACATAGCATTAGCAAACCTGTGCATATAGCGGTGTGCTTTTATACCATGTCCGTTTAAACATAGATAAAGAGAAATTAAGTATATCGATATAGAAATACGATAATGATAGAGGCTAAGCAAGAGTCTCGCAATATAAAATCACAGTACATCAAAGCGTAACACCTCTATCATGATATCATATCTCTATATCGTATCGCTCTTACTAATACACAGCTCTAGTGGAAATGCTGCAAGGACTGTAAAATAACCTATCTGACCTATCTGTGCACATTTAATGAGTCCATGCTTCCTAACATAGCTTGCTTTGTTCTCATGAAATTACCAGAAAAAGAATATTTTATGGCTATTACAAAGAGCACACAATAGCTGCCATGCTTATTATCACATACTGTACATGGGTAAAATAACACTCGACCTGAAAAACCATTACTACAACACGCCAGCATCACAGTACACTGGTTTTCTTTGAAAATCCACTACAGACCACCTTCAAGTCATTTCTTCTTTTATTTATATATAATAAAATCTTAATAAAATAATTAATAAAATATTAATAATAGTAATTAATAAATAGTAATTAATAAAATTATATTAAATGCAATATACAAATAAAAATGCTTAACATTATACATCTGGTTGCATTAAACACTCTAAAAAAACATGGCTCTTCAAGGATCCTTTGAAAGGGAATGGTTCTATTTAGAACTGTGAGTTGAATGAATGTGTCTATATAGCACCAAAAAAGAGTTCTTCTACTGTTACAAGTGTGACATCGTGATAAAACCCTTTTTGGTGCTATATAGAACCATATACAACATATCCTCCATTAATCAGAGAAACCATAATATCATGCAAAGAACCATTTAAGCATGAAATGGTCCTATATAGAATACATGGGTCTAAATAGAACATAGAACCCGGTTTACTAAAGAACCTTTTTTTTTTTTTTTGTAACAGTGTATTCATAACTCTTGACATAGACAGTGTTTCGGAATTAAACTCTTCAGATGAATCGTTTACTATTAGGGGACTATTAGTTCTGTATTAAATATGTGCTTATTGAACGTGACAGAAAAGCCATAGAATTCAAAGCATTAGTTTCACATGACAAAGGGAAATCTCCTCTCCTCAATCAGTAAACCATAGTAAGCCACAAAATTGGTGCCACACCATTTGACAGAGAATCTGTCTTCATGTTCTGTTCTGCATATCGTACCACAGAAAAGATGAGAGCGTTTTCTCCAGCTTATTTACTGATGTGACATGACACTGAGAAAGTAAGTGCAGGCGTATGAAGAACTGCTGCCTTCAAATTCTGCTGGATCAACACTGTGGAATCCGTCGCCGTCTCTAACTAATGTATTACTGCCACCTAGTGGTGCTGCATCAGGTTATCAAAGAGGCACTGGCTCATTTTAAGGCATTCTATATTCAGTTTTTGTGTGTTTATTATGGATATATATACACACACACACACACACACACACACACATATAATATAAAATATAATAAATAATAAAAATAATACACATGTATATAATATAAAAAAAATAAAATATACATATTATATACATATGTATTATGTATATTATATATATATATATATATATACACACACACACACACACATATACGTGTGTGATTTTAAGGCATTCTATAATCTTTTTTTTTAGTTTTTTTTTTCACTATGGTTACATATATATAGTCCAATATATCTGTCCCCTATATAAAAATATGTAAATGCGTTCCTTATATGCGTTCATTATATACACACACACAGATATGCAGGGGATATATATAGGACAGGTGTCTGTGTGTGTGTGTGTGTGTGTGTGTGTGTACACCTGTCCAGCACGTATTCCCTTCAAACCTTCTGCAGTTCTATATACTTTCTGGGATGCATCAGGACAAATCCCCTCTGATCCTCACGTGGAAAAAAAAAAAGCTCCCAGTCTTCCAGACAGAGGATATACAACACTCACTCAGTCCACTTCGGTGATACTGAGTGACAAGTAGACACACACAAACCCACACAGATCACTCATCCCACATTATTCCATTAAGTCTGGCCCTATCTCCACTAACATGCCTTTGATTCAGCGCCCCGTCTCGTGAATATACGACACGTCAAGGCAGCAGACTGCCGCACCATTCCAGGTGTCAGTCTTAAATCTTAAGAAGGTCATCTCTGTTGTTCAAGCAGCAGTGAGGAGACAGGAGACCACATGACACGTCCCCCCGTCCCTCAGCTCCCTTCAGTCTACCCGCATGGACAGCGTTCGGCTCATTGCCACACGCACGGTGTTGATAAGAAGACATAGCATGGTTTGACCCCTCACTGTTATGGCTGCAGGTTATATCGTGCTTGCTCATATAATGCACAAAGCACATTTGACTTGACTGTTTGCAGGGACGTTAAGATCACAGGACATTTTTTTGTGCCTGCTTCTAAACCAAAAACTGTGCAACAAGTCAGCATCAATAACACGACCGCAGCATTTCTCCAGGTACACGTTAAAAACAGTCTAAAAGAATGTTCATATTGTGGTTTACCTAGAATTACAGACCATGTGTAGTCCATCTGTGCATACTTTGTTACCCTGTTCCTCAGGACCCCCCTCAAGACCACCACAGAGCAGGTATTATGTGGGTGGTGGGTCATTCTCAGCACTGCAGTGACACTGATGATGTGGTGGTGGTATGTTAGTGAGTGTTGTGCTGGTGTGAGTGGATCAGACACAGCAGTGCTGCTGGACATCTCAGTGTCACTGCTTGACTGAGAATCGTCCACCAATCAAAACTATGCACCCAACACCGTCCTGTGGGCAGCGTCCTGTGGGCACCACCACTGATGAAGGACTAGAGGATGACCAACCCTGCACTGTGCAGCAGCAGATGAGCTATCGTCTCTGACTGTACATCTACAAGGTGGACCAGCAAGGTAGGAGTGTCTAATAGAGTGGACTGTGAGTGGACACAGGGTTTAAACACTCCAGCAGCACTGCTGTGTCTGATCCACTCACACCAGCACAACACACACCAACACGTCAGTGTCACTGCAGTGCTGAGAATGATCCACCACCCACATAATACCTCCTCTGTGGTGGTCCTGTGGGGGTCCTGACCATTGAAGAACAGGGTAATAAAGTATACAGAGAAACAGATGGACTACAGTCCGTAATTGTAGAACCACAAAGTGCTCCTATATGGTCAGTGGAGCTGATAACATGGTCAAGGAGTGTAGATACAGTGTAGGTGTACCTAATAAAATGCTTAGTGTGTCTATGCTTCAAATGTATAAACTATAATTTACAGAAGTTTGTAATATCACAATATTGCCTTTTTACTGTGTTAAATGTTAAAATATACACATAAAAAGTAGAAGAACTTACAGCCAAACTTCCCAACAGTAGTTTACACAGTCAGGTCCACTGAGAGGTTTCATATTAGAGTGATAGTGAGCTAATTAAGGCCTGTTCTCAAGGCCACTCAGGGCCCTTGTGGGCATTTTATGTTCTGATGAGTTTTATCTCACCGCTCGCCTCCTGAGAGCTGGTAGCACTTCAGACACATTGTAATTAATTCAACCTTTCACAACACAAGCTACAAGATCACACTCACAGTCGTGTTAACGTCATCACACTGCATTTCAAACATAGGGAGATTTGTCATTCCCAGGCACACAGACTTTATACGCTTCATAGGCTTTACAGGCATCACAGGCTTCAGAGCTCGTTTCATTACACAGGTAAAATCACTGTTTAGGTAACCTGGTTCATTGACAAACACCAAACACACAATTAACAAAAAGCACATCAGCACTTACCTTTAGACGCCTCATAGTGGCTCAGAACACCACAAGGTGGCTCTCCTGTGTGTGCATGAGTGTGTTTGCATACACAGTGTGCAAGTGTCTGAACCATCGGGCCACAGGAATTGGTGTAAACTAGCTTCATACTACATGTTTAGGTTGAGTTTCAAAATAAAAGTTCCCAAACTTGTAAACAATGCTTATTTCTGCTTTACATAGTTTGGTCAATAAAAGTCAGTGTTATCTAAATAACCATAAATAAATAAATAAATAAATAAATAAATAAATAAATAAAGCCAAAATGTAGATGAGGCCCAAATTCCCAAATAAACTAGCCACATCAATTAGTGTAAACTAGTTTTGTACTACATAATTAGGTTTCATTTCAAATTAAAAGTTTGGTCACTTGCAAACAATGCATATTTCTGTTTGGCCAACAGAATTTTGTGTATTATTTACATGTTATGATAAATAAATAAATAAANTACTACATAATTAGGTTTCATTTCAAATTAAAAGTTTGGTCACTTGCAAACAATGCATATTTCTGTTTGGCCAACAGAATTTTGTGTATTATTTACATGTTATGATAAATAAATAAATAAATAAATAAATAAATAAATAAATAAATAAATAAATAAATGTAGATGAGGCCTTAAATCTCAATGAAACCGGCCACATGAACTGGTGCAAACTAGCCTTGTACTACATAATTAGGTTTAATTTTAAAATAAAAGTTCCCAGATTTGCAAACAATGCTTATTTCTAGTTTGGTAGATAGTATTTAGTGCATTATATCTGTAAAATACTGAAAAGTAAATAAATAAATACATAAATAAATAAATAAATAAATGTAGATGGTGCCATATGAATTGGTGCAAATTAGCTTCTTACTACATAATACAAAATAAAAGTCAGTAAATACATATCTGCACATGTCTTATGTATGGATGTATGGTGTCAATATGTCACATACAGAAGTGATGCTGTACTTGAGCTCTGCTAGGAGTCATTAAGTTTACCAGTGTTATATCGTCCTGACACACATCATAATATCTGAGGTGAACTTGCTCATGTTTGCTAGTTAAACTGGGTCAAATGTCCTAAGATATATGTCGTTATATGTGATGTCTGTCTATTAATGCATGTCATATATACAATGTTGTAGCATCAAATGTGCAAATATCCCACAAGGAAGTAAATAAACATGTGCATATACTGTATATCCTCATATCCCAAATCCATGTCAGTACATGTGCAGTGGGTGGGAAGAGCGACAGAAGAAAGAGAAGAGGAGGCGAGTAGATAGCGGGTGGACTTACGGTCATTGCACTGAGTGCCCGTGTAGGAGGTCATGGAGCAGTCGCAGGTGTAGTTCTCCCACTGCTGGATACAGATGCCCATGTTGGCACAGGAGTCCTCCTGACACGTTGTGCTAGGACCTACGGTGGCAGAGCACAGGGATGTAACACTACAGCAGAGGCGGCGACGGGCCGTTAGGTGCCATGCAGGTGTGCACTTCAGTGGGCATGCAGTCAGGTTAGTAGTGGCACTCCAGAAAACTCCCAAAAGAAGTTATAGGACACACTGGGCCGTGGCATTCTCTTTGAGTAGGTTTTAGTCATGTACAGAATACAATACAGTGTGTGCACACACAAAAGCACAGTGCTTCAGACATTCTCCATGTGGCTTCATCCAGGTGGGGTCATACAGAGGCAGAAACCACGTAGAGACACAGGTAAGAAAACGACATTCAATAGCAAAAGGGTGTACATATTCCAGTATGTACTCTTTGTTATAAACGTCTAAATGAAGGGCGGTGTCTACACAGCAGCCGTGTGTGCAACGTTCAGCATGTTTCAAACACGCTGTGTGTTTCCGACACGCTTTGCCTCCCTTGCGAGGGAATGCAGGGCGAACATATGGCAACCCAAGTTAACTTTAGGGAGACATAGCACATTCCCTCAGAAAATAACCATGTGAAAATGAACATTTGCAAGTGTAAGGTTGGTTAAGTGCAGTTTCTTAAAGGGGAATTCCACCCGTTTTTCCAAATTTCAGCACAATTCAACGGTTAAGGTTTAAACAAAGTCATTCAGAGTGGCTTGGAAGGCGCCATTCTAGAGAAACGTTCACAGTTACGTTGATGGGAACCAGGTGTATGAAGACTTTAATGCCTCTAAATGCTCCCTAACATAAAATGAATACCTGAAATATCAGCAAATACTATAATATATATTACCTGACTCAAGGGATACTGTTTTACAATAGCTTTGAAACCAGAATTTGGCATAAAACCTCATTTTTATATGCATTAAAGGAGCAATATGTAAGATTTTTAGTTCAGAATTTCCAAAATGTAGCAAAATTATCAACGGAATGTGAAGAAATAGCAGCTTTGAAGGTGTGTCAAGGATGTCTATGTATCAAGTTGCAGAACTATATACTGAAGTTAGCATGCTAACCAGTTAGCCTCAGTCCTGTCTCATAATACCACTTTGTACCGGAAAAGGTGACAGTGAGTCACTGTAACATTGAGTCAAATGAGAGGATGAAGAAGTAGTGGTGCTGCCCCGACAGCATATTCTATTCTCTTGTCTATCATCTTCAAGATTCTGCTCTTGGTTAGATCATTAAAAAGCAGGCAGCCAATTAAAGGAACAATAAAGGAATGATGGCTAAAGCTCTTGGCAAGTGATAGCTGTTGCCCACTTTTGGCAACTAGCCATGCTTGCAGGCAAACTAAATTATATGACAAAATTATATATAAGAAATTATATAAACATAAACAAGACAAGAGTTAACATTGGTGCCGCTTTCTACAGTTGGAGGCGGTCTTCGAAAGTTAAGGGGGGAAGTTTGATGCTGAACTCCCAATGTTTCTTCTACACTGGTAAGTTAAAAGCTTAATGATAACACTCATTTTCTGGTGATATGTCACCTCTTGTTTGTTTGTGTCACCTTATACATTGCTCCTTTAATAAATTAAAAATAAAAGTTAAAAATTAAACTATCCAAAAAATGTATTTCTGAAAATTTGCCCCTATTTTAGCATCAACATTACATATGCAAGCTCATTCTGGATAGTAAATAATATGGCTATACTGGTGTTGTCGACCCCTCGTCCCATGCGAGTTGGAAGGTTTCTCCTACAGTGAACCACATGAAACCACTCTGAATGACTTTCTGAATTTTGCTGAAATTTTGAAAAACCGGTGGAATTCCCCTTTAGACAGAACATTTGTGTTAATAGGGGTTAAACACGCACAAATGAGAAGAAACCAAAAGACCAAAAGTGCATTTCCTGTGTAATGCTTAGTGTGTTAAATAAATGAATGTTATATTACAACATAAAATGATTCACCCCATCAATTACACACCATCAGAAGGCTAGCAAGAGTCATAACGGACACGAGCTCACTCAAGTCTGGATTAAAGACTAGATATACTAGATAGGTCACATTTATCCAAAGACAGATCCTTTTAGCAGTGGTGGACAGTAACTCAGTAAGTGTAATGCATTAGTGTGCTGTAAGTAGTGTGTTGGTGTACAGTAACTCAGTAAGTGTAATGTGTTAGTGTACTGTAAGTAGTGTGTTGGTGTGCAGTAACTCAGTAAGTGTAATGTGTTAGTGTACTGTAAGTAGTGTGTTGGTG